>VTFQ01000021.1:36875999-37078732 GCA_036281575.1 Ancherythroculter nigrocauda | reverse complement strand
CACCCCAGTCTTCTGTACATCATTAATTCATAAAGAGTCAGCACGGCAATGCCAATGTTTTTAAACTTTGATAAAATATTGTCACAATCCATCACACTGTGCATACCATTATAAGCAGAACTAGAAGCTAAAGTTTGTAAACAAACTTTGATGTTGGCTTGAGAAAGCCTGAATGGGCAACCTGAGTCATAAAAAACCAAAGCACATATCTGTTCGGTGTTCTGGAGCTGGCCCCACCACACACACAAAAATCAATCAATCAATAAAACTTTTTTTAAATATAGGGCTATAACAAACTATTATTTTGATTATCGATTAATCCATTAATTCTTTTTTCAATTAATCTATCTATTATTTTTTGGCCCCACTTTATATTAAGTGTCTTTAACTACTACACTATATTGCCAAAAGTATTGGGACACCCCTCCAAATCAATGAATTCAGGTGTTCCAATCACTTCCATGGCCACAGGTGTATAAAATCAAGCACCTAGTCATGCAGACTGCTTCTACAAACATTTGTGAAAGAATGGGTCGCTCTCAGGAGCTCAGTGAATTCAAGCATGGTACCATGATAGGTTGCCTCCTGTGCAATAAGTCCATTCGTGAAATTTCCTCGCTAAATATTCCACGGTCAACTGTTAGTGGTATCATAACAAAGTGGAAGCAATCGGGAACAACAGCAACTCAGCCACGGAGTGGTAGGCCACGTAAAATCACAGAGCGGGGTCAGCGCATGCTGAGGCACACAGTGCGCAGAAGTCGCCAGCTTTCTGCAGAGTCAATAGCTACAGACCTCCAAACTTCATGTGGCCTTCAGATTAGCTCAAGAACAGTGCATAGAGAGCTTCATGGAATGGGTTTCCATGGCCGAGCAGCTGCATCCAAGCCTTACATCACCAAGTGCAATGCAAAGTGTCAGATGCAGTGGTGTAAAGCACTCTGGAGTGAAGAATCACGCTTCTCTGTCTGGCAATCTGATGGACGAGTCTGGGTTTGGTGGTTGGGCTTGGCCCCTTAGTTCCAGTGAAAGGAACTCTTAATGCTTCAGCATACCAAGACATTTTGGACAATTTCATGCTCCCAACTTTGTGGGAACAGTTTGGGGATGACCCCTTCCTGTTCCAACATGACTGCGCACCAGTGCACAAAGCAAGGTCCATAAAGACATGGATGAGCAAGTTTGGTGTGGAGGAACTTGACTGGCCTGCAAAGAGTCCTGACCTCAACCCGACAGAACACCTTTGAGATGAATTAGAGCGGAGACTGTGAGCCAGGCCTTCTCATCCAACATCAGTGTCTGACCTCACAAATGTGCTTCTAGAAGAATGGTCAAAAATTCCCATAAACACACTCCTAAACCTTGTGGAAAGCCTTTCCAGAAGAGTTGAAGCTGTAATAGCTGCAAAGGGTGGGCCAACTCCATATTAAACCCTACGGATTAAGAATGTAATGTCAGGCGTCCCAAAACTTTTTTGTTGAATTTGAAAATTTAGAAAAACAAAGACTATGAAGTAGGGAAAAATCAGAGCTTAAATCCATCATTGCTGCTTTAAAGCTTCTATAATTTACTGAACAAAACACACGGCTTAAAAACAATCTCAAACCAATAAAGGGAACAAGCAACAGGTGTGACTGTCAAACCATGAACAAATTAAAGCAAAGAAACTCAAAGAAAACCACTAGAAACAAAGGAAACAGAACTAGACAAAACCCACTTGTAAACAGAATCAAACACAGATAACCGTAACACATTGATAATAATAAAACATTTTTCTTGAGCATCAAATCAGCATATTAGAATGATTTCTGAAGGATCATGTGACACTGAAGACTGGAGTAATGATGCTGAAAATTCAGCTTTGATAACAGGAATAAATTACATTTTTAAAAAAAGAAAATAGTTATTTTAAATCATAATAATATTCAACAATATTACAGTTTCACAATATTATCTTCATTATTACAAGCTTTTGGCTGGTATACTTACACTCCGTGATCTCTAGAATTATTTAATTAATATTTAATGATTTAATTATTGTTATTATTATTGGCCATGATGTATTTTTCATGACTTTTTCATTGTGTGCAAATGTCAGGGACCAAATTCGTATCGGTTTGGAGGAACTGAAGAATGTCCGGCCAGGTGGAGACACTTTTATGCATGAAGGCATTCTGAGGGTGAGTGAGCCAGTAGGAACCATTTTGGCTCAGCAGTACTTCCCATCCAGCTATGACAAATAGCTCTAAATCATCTTCACGAAGGTTATGTTTGGCCTGTACTCAGACTGATGGACCTAAAAAAATGACTAAATCTTTCACATCGGGGTAAATTTATTCCATTATTTCAGGGAAATAACTAATCGCTGTGAATGTTGTTTGATCTGCTTGAGATTACAATATTTCTGATGTTTTTCTTTGTTCTTTATTACTTCTAGGCAAGCGAACAGATTTACTATGGTAACTCTGAGGGTAGGTCAATTTAAAACACTATTTTGTTTAAAGAAAAAAAAGCAGTTTAGACCAGTTTAAACGATCTTCATTTTTTCTGATTGGTTTTATATTACTGACAGAAGATGGTTAAACTGGCTATAGTTGCAGGTAGACCAATTTAACCAGTGTTGCTATGCTAAAACCAGCATGAAAGTGCCCAAAACACATCTTGTACTTGTACAAGCAACAAGATGGTCTTAGTTGGTTATTTAAACTGGTCATCAGCTTAACCAATTTATCTGGTTTAGGCTGTTTCGATTCAGCACAATTACGATTTATTCCCCTCATATTGTTCTTTTAGATATCAAAATTACTTTCTTGCTAGTTTCAGCATGTTGCATACTCCTGCTGTAAAACAGTTTTAAAAAATTATTAATCAAAATCTGGCATCAAGTTACAAACATGATAAAAATGTTGTCTCTGTGAAGGATACCGCACAGCCAGTGTCATCATCGCTCTCACAGACGGGGAACTGCATGAAGATCTCTTCTATTACGCTGAGAGAGAGGTAAGAATGATGAAAGACAGAAGAGAGTGGAGTGGGTGACAGTCCCTCGTGAAAAAGAAGTTCACTTTATCATAGTTTTAAAAATGGTATTATTACAGAAATAATACTTTAAAAGAATATACTTAAGTGTGAAATGAATGTAATGTTTTTCAGACAGTTGAATTTAAACTTTACTTTATTCTTTAATGTTATTTCTATTGTAACTTGTATTTAAATATATTTGTAATTACACAAAAGCTGCAATTTAGTACATTTAAAATGTGTTAGCTTTAAATATTGAATAACACACTACAGTAAAAATTATAATCATGTATAGCACTTCAGTATGTTAGTCAACATAACTGTTCTTTTAAAGCATGACAAAAGTTTATAATGATTTAAAATGTATTTTAAAGTGAAGCATTATTTTGACATTATTAATTTGACATGGTTACAAAGTGTGCCTTTTAACATAGTCATGAAAGTGGAGTCATGAAAGTGGAGTACACTTAAGTGGCCTTTTATTTTATTGATATTATCTGAAAGTATAGATTTGATGCAATGCTTGCCGTGTTGTACATGAGGTGAAGATGGAACCATCGGTGTCCCATATGAATTAATTTGCCTACTGGGAATTAGATCACACATTTCATTTTTCTTCATCATCCTGTAACACAGAGGCTAACAATATTACAACATATTATCCATTATGAACCATATTATTTGGGTAAACAAATGAATAAGAAAGAACAGAAAAACTGAGCTGTTTTAAAGGATTAGTTCACTTCAGAATTAAAATTTACTCACCCCCATGACATCCAAGATGTTTATGTTTTTCTTTCTTCAGTCAAGGATTTTTTCTCCATATAGTGGACTTCAGTGGGGTTCAATGGGTTGAAGGTCCAAAATGCAGTTGCAGTGCAGCTTCAAAGAGCTCTACATGATCACAGATGAGGAATAAGAGTCTTATCTAGCGAAACGTTCTGTCATTTTCTAATAAAACAAAAATGTATATACTTTTTAACCACAAATGCTCATCTTGCACTGCTCTGCGATGTGCCACACATTATGTAATCACGTTGGAAAGGTCATGCGTGACGTAGGCGGAAGTACAGTGGTAGGGCGAAAATCTCCATCACATTTTCACCTCCAACTTCAAAATAGTCCAACAGCATCACCTTTTTTTGTAAAGGTTGTTTGACTTAGTCTTTGCAAAATCTTCGCTTTGTAAACACTTGCTCGGTACTTCCGCCTACGTCATGCGTGACCTTTCCAATGTGATTACGTAATGTGTGCCGCATCGCAGAGCAGTGCAAGATGAGCATTTGTGGTTAAAAAGTATATAATTTTTTACTTTTTTAGAAAATGACCGATCGTTTCACTAGATAAGACCCTTATTCCTCATCTGGGGAATCGTGTAGAGTCCTTTGAAGCTGCACTGAAACTTCAATTTGGACCTTCAACCCATTGAACCCCACTTCATGGAGAAAAATCCTGGAATGTTTTCCTCAAAAACCTTAATTTCTTTTCGACTGAAGAAAGAAAGACATGAACATCTTGGATGACATGGGGGTGAGTAAATTATCAGGAAATTTTAATTTGAAGTGAACTAATCCTTTAAATAACATAAATCATCAACAATTTTTACATACAAAATATCAGCCACACTCACTAAAATAAGTGTACTGTACATACGTTTTCCCCATCTCCATGTTTTGACCCAATTTTCCTTTCAGCTTCAACCAACAAAGACATTATTCAGCATCTCTAATGATTAGAATTACCCAGCGTCCTCTTCATTGATGTTCAGCTTTGTCAGCCAGTGCCAAAAGCATGAGCTCTGAATAAGGCAGTTAATGGCTAATAGATTGCAGGTGTCTGAAGTGTTTCTGCTCTTGTGTTTCCCTCAGGCCAATCGCTCCCGCAGCCTGGGTGCCTCTGTGTACTGCGTAGGGGTAAAGGATTTCAATGAGACTCAGGTGTGTGTGTGTGTGTGTTGTTTTTGGTGGTAAGGTTTAAAACTAGATCTTGGCACTTATGCCAAAGTGTTACAAGGTTTCTGTAAATGATGAACTTGGACTTGTTTAAGCTAATATATATATATATATATATATATATATATAGTCATTTTGTAATTTCTTTTTTGTTTTTCATAGCTGGCCAAGATTGCTGACAGCAAAGATCATGTTTTCCCAGTAAATGACGGCTTTGAAGCTTTACAAGGTGTCATTGATTCGGTGAGTGTTTATGTAAATAGTTTAATACAGTAAATTGTATTCTTTATGAATATTTGTATTACTGTATTACTGAGAAAATCACACTGTATTTTTTTAATCATTATATAAGGGATAGTTCACCCAAAAATGAAAATTATCCCATCATTTACTCACCCTCAATCCATCCTAGGTATAGAAGATCTTTCAAACGAACACAATCAGAGTTATATTAAATAATATTCTCACTCTTCCCAGCTTTATAATGGTAGTGAAGGGGGCATGATATTTTGAAGCCCCAAAAAGCACATCCATCCATCATAAAAGTAATTCATACGACTCCAGGGGGTTAATAAAGGCCTTCTGAAGTGAAGCGATATGTTTTAGTAAGAAAAATATCCATATTTAAACTTTATTAACTATACTAACTAGCTTCCGGCAGACGGCCTGACCCGACACATAATGTATTGACGAACGTGGAAACACAGAGGATAAAACAAAACAAAACACAAATTAGAAGTCTAAAATGAGAATTTTCAAAGAGAAAAGTCGGAGGATTTCGATATAAGAGGAGCTTGAGTTTGTTGCACAGCCCTATTTGTTTAAACCATGAGAAGCTTACGATACTCCTACATCCTACAACGTATTAGGGGTTACTCTTTTACCATAAATTAATGTGTACGGCCATCTGCCAGAAGCTAGTTATTATAGTTAATAAAGTTTTCATTTGGATATTTTTCTCACAAAAATCCATCGATTTGCTTCAGAAGGCCTTTACTAACCCCCTGGAGCTGTATGGATTACTTTTATGATGGAAAGATGCAATTTCACACCCTTTTCAATACCATTATAAAGCTTCATATATTTTAATATAACTCCGACTGTGTTCGTCTGAAAGAAGATAGTCATATACACCTAAGATGGCTTGAGAGTGAGTAAATCATGGGATAATTTTCATTTTTGAGTGAACTAACCCTTTAAGTTTTAAATTTTAATAAGGTGTTTTTTACATGATCGTATGTTAATGCACTTTCTATGTATTACTTTTTGCCAAATTCAATCAATTGAAACCAGTTTCATAAATATCTGCCAGTAGTATGTGTTTGAAATATTTTTAATGGCCATCAGTGGAGAAAGATGTTTTTCAGATGGTTTTATTACAGAATTTACTAGCAGGCTTTAACATGGCCATGCCAACCAGACAAACCTTGACCCCTTGGGTAAAAGTCACGCTAAGAAACAGTATCTTGATGAAAAAAAACAACAGAAGAATTAAAGAAAAACAAAGAACCGTGGAATAACAAACAAGAATATTCATTGAGTCCTGTCGGAAGATGATGGATTGTATCAGTATCAAAATTCTAACAAAGACCCGCCATGCCCTGCCTGGACCACTTTGATCCTACGATCTGCTGGAGACTGCCCAAACACGATCAAAGTCTCTTCACCATGTCCTTTCTTTCTACATTGAAAGCTAATGATTTATATTTCTTAAGCTCTGAAGGTTGAAGAAAAGAGGAGATATTTGGGTTAATACTTGTCTCACCCATGCAGAGGTTTCATGAGCTGAGACTGGGGTCGGTCCAGCTGGCCTCCATCTGCTCTCAATTAGCTGCATGCTGAAAGCTCTTGGCTGAAGCTCAGGAGAAGAGTGTCATAAATCAGCAGGGACCTTGGGATCTGAAAGCATACTTCCATAGATGACAGAGGAAGGCGGTAGTCATGTAGATCAAAACAACCTTGCCACACTTAGGTGCTGGTGTGGTTGATGAAGGCTGTTTCCAGGAGAAGAGGAAGGAGACAGAGAAAGCAGATGTACATTTCAAAACAAAAACGCCACATGAGGATTGTCCTGTTGAGGCACTAGCAAGAGAGGTGTTGCTTCATTTGATTGGTGGAGCCTTCAAGATAAAATAAACTTATTCTGAAAAAAAAGTCTTCTCTACTGTTTGTTTTATGAATTTATGGACATGGAATTAAGTGATCAGTTAGTTTTAATAGGTCAGCCAACCTAGATGTTTACCTGCTAAATTTCTTTGTACCCATCAGATCTTGAAGAAATCATGCATAGAGATTCTTGCTGCAGAACCTTCCAGTATCTGTGCTGGAGGTGAGTACAGTTCTGTTCTGCTCAATATCAACCAGCCACAGCTTCAAGGTAGTGAACAATCCTCCAGACTAATTGGTTTGATTTAGTTTGATCAAAAGCCCAGATGTGAGGTTTGTTTGTGTTTCAAAAAAACTTAACAACTAAAAAAATGACACACTTAAATTACACACCTTACTTATATAATACATTACTTGGTAATACTTTATTTTGATATTCCACCATAGACGTTCTACTGATGATAAGTAACTTGGGAACTACATGTCAACTACCAGTCATTAGGGTATTACTAGTCTGTCTGCTTAATATTAAACACTTTATTTTGATGTTCCACCAGACATTCTGACTATAAGTAACTTTGCAAGTACTTAGGGGACATTTTCAACTAAAAACAGAAAACTTTTTATGCGTTTTGGCCGTTCATTTAAAACGGTGACGTCATGAACATGCACATTACGTGTTCAGTCTATAGGCGCGCAGTGTTTCTTTGCAAAGTGACATCGCCAACTACTAACCTGACAGCATATTACAGCGTATTTAGTCGTTTTCCCAGATCCATGTAAAAGGGGAATTGTTTTGACAACTGTACGCAAAAAACACAGTCAGTCCATCTTTGTCATGTAAACGTACCCTCATTCTACTAACCCTAACCCTAACCCTAACACTCTAACAATACTCTAAATGAGATTTATTTGACATGTAGTTGCAAAGTTACTTATCGTCAGTAGAATGTCTGTTGGGGGTGCGTCAAAATAAGTAGAATGTCTAAAGTGGACTATCGAAATAAATTGTAAACCATTACTTAAAGGTGCAATAGCTGGTTGAAAGTCTCCTCATATCCTGATAGCAATCACTATGTTAAATGGTCTAAATGTATTTTTATAAATATATATATAAACCTATCCGTAGACGTTCACGTAGACATCATACGTCATCATTGTGTTTCATGCTATGCAAAGTTTATATAGACAGACGTCAGTCGCGGAACACCATAAACAGCAGCCGCCTTTTACAGTTCCTACCGAATCAAAACAACAAGCTTATACTGCGTTCACATTAGAGGTCTGCGTTGGACTCTGTGTTCACCTGCTGTCCGCTTATGATGATTTTCTACCTGACCTGACGGGTCCTGCTAAATTTAGATCTCATTTCCAGAATCTAACATTTAATCTTCCCCTAAAGAAAGAGAGAGTGACTGGGGATAACAAATAAATATTGAAATAAATATTACAATATTTTTACTTTACTTTAAATATTGTAATAAGGAGACTGAAAAGGCAGTTAAATTCATTTAAAAACAAAATGTAATAATATTTAAATGCATAATATTTAGTAGTAAGAACAAAACATTTCCCCATGCAGATTTTGCAACGGGTTCAAATTCATCATGTTGACCAACAAAGTGACTTCTGTGCGGATTGTGTTTCATTCAAATGCTACACTGTTAACAATTAACAACCTTTTTTTGCTTGTGAAATTTGCTAATGTGACCACACCTTAAATTAAAATATTGATGATGTTATCATGCTTTGCAGCAAACAATTTCTTTCTCCTTTAGAAAATAAAACTTAAAATAAAAATTGTATTGATGGCTCTGGTAAGTGTCTTTCAAAATTGTTACATGATTTAACGTTGTTATATGTTAACTTCCTGTTTTATAGAGGCATTCCAAGTTGTTGTTAGAGGAAATGGATTCCTTCATGCTAGAAATGTGGACAAGGTTCTTTGCAGCTTCAGAATAAATGACACCCTTACCAGAAGTAAGTACAATGAAATTCTGGCAATTATTTATTCACCCAATCGTTTCAAACCTGTATGCTGTTATTTTTTTCCATGGAACACAAAACATATTTTTTAGCTATTGTTTTCATTTAAGTAGAATTCATAGTGACCATGGACTGTCAAGCTACAAAAATACATTAAAGGTGCCCTAGAACCAGTTTTTACAAGATGTAATATAAGTAATATAGATGTAATATAAGGTGTCCCCTGAATGTGTCTGTGAAGTTTCAGCTCAAAATACCCCATAGATTTTTTTTAATTAATTTTTTTAACTGCCTATTTTGGGGTATCATTAATTATGCACCGATTCAGCGTGCGGCCCCTTTAAATCGCGCGCTCCCAGTTATTATTGCTCCATCTGCCATTTTTCGCTATTGTTCTTGCTTGCTTACCTAGTCTGATGATTCAGCTGTGCACAGATCCAGACGTTAATACTGGCTGCCCTTGTCTAATGCCTTGAACATGGGCTGGCATATGCAAATATTGGGGGCATGCATATTAATGATCCCGACTGTTACGTAACAGTCAGTGTTATGTTGAGTATTGTTTTCCGGAGGTCTTTTAAACAAATGAGATTTATATAAGAAGGAGGAAGCAATGGAGTTTGAAACTCAACGTATGTCTTTTCCATGTACTGAACTCTTGTTATTCAACTATGCCAAGGTAAATACAATTTTTGATTCTAGGGCACCTTTAAAGAAGTACCTTAAACATAGTAAACAGCAGGGGTGGGGAGATGAGATTATAGGGAGATGAGAGTGTCTGTATCTCTTACCATTGGAGAAAGCATAACGGCTAACTTAATCACGTGTGGCACCTCTCAGCCTATTGTGTAATGGCAGTGACATCAGTGCCAGCCGTTCAAAACTCCTTACCTGCCTGCCGCCTATGCGTACCGCCAGAGCCAGAGCATTAGCATTAGCCATTATGCTTTTTTGGCTAAAGGTTGCAGGCTTGCCTTCCAGTGGCTTTGGTTTAGCTCCAACCCTAATTAAACACACCTGAAGCTAATCAAGGTCTTCAGGATTACTAAAGTTACAGACAGTTGAGTGTTTTTTTCAGGGTTGGAGGACAATGACCCTCCAGGATCAACGTTCTCCACCCCTGGTATACAGTATGTGACTCATGTGCTTAAGTATTCTACAACCGTGCCATAGCTTTGTGCGGAGTACAGACCTGAAACAGACCTGAAACAGACCTTCTGAGGCTCTCAAATAAAATGTAGATGTCAGGTTGCACGTCAGTAATATGAAATGTCATTGATTTTTCCAGGATCTCGTAACTTGTGCCATTTGATTAGAGAGCTCTTGGCGAAGACTAATAGTGATTTTAGTTTCAGTCCGTTCCTTACTCAAACCTATCTATCTGGCTTCAGAAGACTTCAAATATAGCACCTAAGTGATATGGACTACTTTTATGATACTTTTAAGATGTTTATTTGTAATTTTGTCCTTTTTGAAGCCCTTTGGTAACTTTGAACTGTTGTTTGATGGAAAAGATGTTTTGTGTTCCACATAAAAAGAAAGTAATACAGTTATGGAACAACATGAGAGTTTTCATTTTTAGATGAACTATCCCTTTAAGCCGACAATGCTGAATTGGTTGCTTACATACGTCTTGAATTACAAAGAACATGTATGCTGAACTCATCACTGGCTCGGTAAAGACCATTAAAAATGGGGTTAAATGTTATGTGGGATGACAGCAGTCTTACATAAGACATTTCCGTGACTTCCTTGCATAATTACCATATGGTTGGAATGATTTGAGTCAGAATCTATAAACCCTTTTGATTAGCTATCATTTTTCCACTGAACGTCCCAGTAGACTAGTTTTAGAAACCCTGGAACGATCGACCATGCCAAGACAAATGCCAGTCCCATTAGGTTTTTTTTGGCTAATAGCAGTTTTTAAAGGCTACATTAGTAGTTTTACAGGATGGATTCCTGCCAAAAGAAGAAGATATAAGAAAGATATGCTGCCACACAAGAGGCTAATAGAGTTCGCAAAGCCTGTCAGGCAAATGTCAGCTCGACCCCTTGCAGTTTTTACTGTAGGTCTCATCTTTAAACAGGATATGTGTCCTTTCTTGCACACTATAGTGTTGCAGAGCCTGGTGGATGAGTCACAGGCACAATGATATTAGACTAGTATGCTAGCAGAGTACTCTATGGCAGTGGTTCTCAACTGGTTTGGCAATGGGACCCACATTTCCCCATGGTCATTAAGCCGTGACCCAAATTTTTAGGAATTTGATATAATTCCATGTGTTACAGTACATTCTCACAGGGCATCTGCATTAACACTTCTCATTTGAATGGGTGATGTCATGCGTTGCCGAACTGAATTGTGGGATCTGTTGCTTCAGGTCACTGGCGTCGCCTGTGGCAGAAGTTGAAAACTTTTCAACTTTTCAAGCACCAACGTAGGCATCAGTCAATCAGATCACCTTTGGCATACCCTAGACGCTAGCCAATTGTGTTCATGCAACACCAGAAAGTAATGTGATTATATATATAACAGTTTGCCCATGCAATTGAAGACTGCATGCTACGAGCACATTCTGACATCTGATAGGACAGGAAAGATCCTTTTTTTCTAAGGTGAGAGACTTTTTATTTCATAACAAGTTATGAAAATGACGTTAGAATAATGACACTAACATATAGCCTGACAACATCTCATCTAACATCACATGCTGAAGCTGTGTCTCAATTTAAAGGCTGCATTCTTTGAAGGACTTGGACTTTGAAGGCCGTGCCTTTGAAGACTGCAAAGGTCAGACAGGGTGTTGTTAAATGGGATGGTCTAGCCTACCGAGGACTGTTCTTGTCACCTAGGAACTGTGATTGCTGCCATTGACGAGTAGCAGTAACAGTAACATTTTTATATCCCCCCCAAAAAAACAGGGATCAAAACGTGTCTAAATATGTTCACCTTGGTCCATTTATGTATATAATAAAATATTGTTTTTACATGTGTATCATTAGATACATTTGAAAATTCCAGTAAGTAGAACCCAATACTTATATTTAAATTGTAATCAGGCAAGTTCTCTCAAAAAATCCTGTCACCGGTGCGCAATGAATTCTTGGGTAGGGTAGGATGCAAAGGATTTATCTGTTGTATCCTTTATTGCCTGCAAAATGAAGGGTGCATTTCAAGGCCGCATTTGAAGGAGCCTTCGAATTCGGACAGCCTTTGTCACGCCGTGGTGACGCAATCGGCCTTTGATTGCGGCCTTCTAAGGATGCAGCCTCTGAATTGGGATGCAGGACACTCTCAACAGCTTTCACGCACACCTTTCAAAATAAAAGTCTTGCATCAGAAAAACATTTAGA
Source organism: Ancherythroculter nigrocauda (assembly GCA_036281575.1). NCBI lineage: Eukaryota > Metazoa > Chordata > Actinopteri > Cypriniformes > Xenocyprididae > Ancherythroculter > Ancherythroculter nigrocauda. Next base: position 37,066,310 of record VTFQ01000021.1, on the reverse strand, counting down.
ACTACGTTTTTTGTTGTTGATGATGTTTCTTTGACTGCATACTCTGCAACACACTCAAAACAGTCTTGCGACCCACCAGTTCAGAAACACTGCTCTAAGGAAGTGAACTTCATTTGAGTTTTGCTTCAGGATGCAGAGTTCTGCAGACTTTATATTGGACATCAAGTGGCAACCCACCCAATCTCACAGGAAAACATCCATTTTATGAGGAGGCGATTTTGTTTGAGTTTGCTTTTTTTTAGAAAAAGCATGAAGGTCCACCCCTAACCCCACCCCAAAACATTACCATCACTAGGGTGTAAGCGGATTGTTTGAAAACGTACAAATGAAATCATACGAATTAGCCACCAAATTGGCAAAACCTAAAGTAGTTTTAAATTGCCATGAGCTTGTGTTGGAGGCAACATATCTTACAATCTCAGAACAGACCTGAGACACATTTTGGGGTCACCACTTGAGAACCTTAACAAAAAGCTTTGCCTTTACAAAAACAAAGAGCTGTTTTCTGCTTCAGTGGCTAGCGACTAGTGCCAAGGTTCGCATATGTCCCATCCTTGATGGCACAAATTAATTACTAAGGCAGATATGGAAAAGATGTGCAGGTGTTGTATATTTGCCTGGCAACTTTCCTTTTAAAGTAAAACTATTAAAGTGCAATTGATTCTATGTTGACATTTCATATGCCACGATACTGTAATGGTATTAAGCCTTCAGGGAGGGTCTCATTCGTACCAAACTATTGTAATTTCATTAAAATTGCCACTGGTTGTGAGATCAAAGCCCAGTCATCTGCCTTTAATCCTATTTTACAGTACCAGTAATAGGTACCAGCTTTGGTGCTTCACATTTTGCCTGTCTTTGCTTTGATTAAAGCTGGACATTTCAAACGTGGCACCATGCTAATTGTTTGTGTCCGATTAGGACCAGAACATCCTGTTGATGACTGTAACTGTGTCATGGATGTAATTTGAAAAAAAAGGAAAAATCTTTTTTCTGTCCACCCCTCAGCAAACTGGTCCCACTTTCCCATCCTAAAGGCAAATTTTCTTGATCTGCAACATATTTACTCCGACTTTGCGGAGGCCTGCTGTTTATTTACTCCTGACCACTGTAAACACTAGAGACTATATCCTGTTGATGAATGATAACGTCCATCATGCACAACCTGTTCCATTTACTTTGAGCCCAAGGCTGATTGTAGGCTGTCTGAAAAGAACCCTGTGTGGTTACAGCGTGTTTAGCATCTGACTTTCAGTCTGAATATGTAGCTCTTGGAGTACCCCAATCTGCATAATATTTCTCCTGTTTCTCCATAACTGTTTTTTATTATTGTTCAAATCATCCCCCGGGCCGGATTGGACACCTTTGTGGGCCGAGTGTTTGACACCTGTGGACTATAGCAATAAAACTGTTAAATCTATGATTTTTAAAAAAAAATCTTCTTCTTCAAAGGTTATTGCTTGTGTGCAGTATGCAGCTGACGGTCAATGAATAGACTGGGGGCAGTTTGCGATGTCTAGACTAGCTGTCCTTGACTTGTATTCCCTTTCTTTAACCTCAAGAAAATCCTCAAGCAACTAGATTGCATAATAAGCACATTAGCATCATCAGTAATTCTTACTGATTTATCACGCAAGTCACAACCATGTGCACATGTCTTTGCTTAGTAGTAAAACATGACTCCCTCATGTGCTATGGGTAAACAGCCCATTAAAGCACAATGACAACAGGACCCTCTGCCAGAATTTGGATTCTTTGGGATTTGAGCCATCCGCCTACACCAACAAACACTGGATAAAGGAAAAAGCTGAAGTGTCATATTTGTAAATTGACCTCTGCATTCTTGCTTTGGCTGTATCAGGTGCTAAAGCACAAATCGACCTCCTGTCCATTTGATTTCTTGAAGTGTAGCAATGACAAGATATAAAATAGCAAAGAATGTACCTTTACATCTGCAATTTGTTGTTTTTGGGTGGTTTTAGGCGTTCTCCGGCTTCTCAGTTGGAGGCCTTTGACAGTCAGAGGCTCTGGAGCTGTAACCCCATTTCTCCTGTTCTGTAATCCGTGGCCCACTTCTTTTCCATCTGGATATTTTAGGGTCACTAGCGGTTAAATGCCTTGCTTAAGAGCCCAATGCTGAAAGGTCATGGGAAGCTTCTAGTAGCCCTGAGCATTAGCCAGTACTAGAAGCAGTGGTTGTTAAATTGAAATGTTAACATTCAAATTCAAGGTGATAAAAATGTAGTGGGTTATGTTTTCCTACAAGTAAAAATTATATGCAGTCTGTCCTCAACTAAAGTCTTATGCAACAAGCAATCAAACAAAATAAATATGATGACTTTTAATGCAGTATTTTCCAGATTTGCAGTTTGAAATGCGATTCTGCATTTTTCTTTTTTATTAGTGGTGAAGCCATTGGTAGTGGAGGACACATATCTGCTATGTCCAGCTCCTGTTCTTCGAGAAGAGGGAACGTAAGTGTCCCAGATAAAACTATTTGCATTCTTTCTAGTAACAGAATTTTACCTCTGACTGTATTCATGAATACTCTGACATGTATTCATACTGAAAGTAATGTTGTCGTGACTTTTATTCCATTATGTGTATTCGCAGGGCAGCTTCCCTTTACGTTAGTATGAACGAAGGCCTGAGTTTTATCTCTAGTTCAGTTACTATCACCACTGTAAGCTGTGTAAGTATTATTCTGATTCATCTTTCTTTCTTTATTTCTTGTGTTTTTGTGTTTGAGAACCAATGTTGGGAAAGCTACACTACTCTAGCCAGTAAAAGTAGCCAGTAAGGTTACCAAAATGCTAAATATGTAGCCTAATGTCTACTTCTAATTTATTACTTTAAAAGTTAACTAATCAAGAGCAAAATAAAGTATGTGTATGCATATTACATGATACAAATGTTGTATTTTTTGACCAGTTTTAAAGTTTTATTACATTTTTGTTCTTGAAATCCACCCTTCTGATGGGATCAGTATAATTCAGTTTTTTGGGATTAAATGTATCCCAATAGGCCAGTTGTTCAAAAAGTTTAATCTGGAACAGAATGATCTGGATTTGGAAATCCCATGTTTTGCTATCCAGGATCAGGTAATCCATCTTACTTTTGTGTTGGTTTTTCAAAGAAAAATTGGATTGGATCACCATGATCCAGACACTTTTCCAGATTACCAAATCTGGATTACCAGTGCTCTATGGAACCCCTAAAGGGACATGATGATAGAGAGAATATGGGTTTTGAATTAAATATAATATTTTTGTTGGATATTTACAGCTGTTTGGGGATTGTTTTATGGCACCAAAATCTTTTTTACTTTACAGTAGGTTACCGAAAGGCTAAATATGTAGGTTAATGTCTACTTCTAATTCATTTAACAGTTAAACTAATCAAGAGCAAAATAAAAAAAAAATGTGTATGTATATTACATGATATAAATGTTGTATTTTTTGACCAGTTTTAAAGTTTTACTACATTTTCCACCTGGAATCCACCTTGAAATCCTACCCCCTGTTGGGATCTCAGGATAATCCTGTTTTTTTGGATCAAAGTTATCCAAATCCTACTGACAAGTTTTGAACAACACAAACTGAAGGTTTGATCCAGATTAAAACTAGGATTGGATTCCGTGATCTAATCTGATTTCAGAATCCCTTTTTCCTTTTGAACAACCCATTTTCAAGACTTGATCCAATCCAATGGCCGAAATCCGATCAGATTAGTTTTGAACAACTGGCCCAATCTTACTAAAAAAGTTTTGAACAACACAAGCTGATGATTTTGTTCAGATCAAAGCCAAGATTGGATTTTGTGATCTAATCTGATTTCAGAATCCTTTTTTCCTTTTGAACAAGATTTGATCCAATCCGATGGCTGAAATCCGATCAGATTACTTTTTGAACAACTGGCCCCAGAAATCATTCTAATATGCTGATTTGCTGTTCAAGAAACATTTCTTACTATTATTATCTGAAAATGATTATGCTGCTAAAAGAAGTCTGGAAAGTGAAGTTTTGAAGTGTGCAGGTGTGAAAGTTATGTACCATTATGGATGTCTTCACTATCATTTTTGATCATTTAATGCTCCCTTGCTGAATAAAAGTAGCAATTTCTTAAAGACAAAAATCTGACCCCAAACTTTTGATTGGTTTTGTATCTTTAAACTGTAGCTTGCCACGTGTAGAAAAGCAGCTTACTACATCAAAGCTGTTTTAAAGATACAATATCTTTTAAAATATAACTTTCAGATTATATAAATAGTTTAGGAAAGTGTATTTTACATAAAATGACAATGTGACATTAAAAAGTGAATCTAATCAAACTGTACTGCTACACGTTGGAATAAGTAATTTTAGTTACTCCACCACTGGCAATCACAATGCTTGAAGCAGCATTATTACTTGAATGGATTATATAGCTAACAGTCATTGCTGCAGCATTTTAGCTTTTAAAAATGCAGCCAAATTACTCAGTAAAAAACGCGTTAAAGGAAAATAACAAGATCCAACTACAGACTGTGGGCTGGGAACTTTTGTGCAAACAAATGATAAAAAATTAACTATTTATTAAATGGATTGCTGGAATGTCTGATGCCTGTAAAGTTGTGCCAGTCAAAGCTCTTTAGAAGAGCACAATATGTTTCCCACCGGCCAAATCCAAAAGCCTCCCACAAGTCAATGGGTTATAAGATCTCCCAGTGAGATCACTTGTAACTTAGTTCATTCCATCGTTTATTACCCATCCCTGTCGTTATGCATCATCTGTTATTTTCACAGCTAGCACCCTTACATGGAACCATTGTTTGAACTGGAGATTGGAAGACTGACATCATCTTTTTATTTTATTTTATTTTCCTAATGATTTTCTGCATGTCATTTAGTAATGATGTGATAACAAAACATGGGCCTACTCAGAGTGGTGTTCGTCTGTTCCTCCCTGCAGTCTGATGGTACAATCCTGGCCATAGCACTACTGATAGTGATGCTACTGCTGATTTTGGCTCTCCTGTGGTGGTTCTGGCCTCTCTGCTGCACTGTGGTGAGTCCTCTGCATGGAACAGCTCAATTTATGTGCTAGTTTACTCAAGTAGAAGTGCTGCTACATATTAGGACTCATACACAAATCTTACACAGAAATCTCATGAAAACTTAAATAGATGAATGTACATGTGCTGGAGTCTGCAGGGGAAATTTGAAGGAGTATAACATTACAGAGAACCTACAATGAATCAAACATCTGGAAATAAAAAACCACGGTGAACCAAAATGCCATGTTCGTTATTTACAGGAATAATCTCACATTAATGTAATAATTAACAATAATCAGCTAGCAATTCACATAGAATGCATTTTTGCATTTAAAAATGTGAGACATAGGACAGTGGAATGAAAAAAAGTTTTTTTAGGAAGCTGTGTCATGCGCAAGACGCTGCAAAAGATGCGATATGTGAATGTACTCATCCATCTAACACTTTTACATAGAAAAAAAATGAAAAGTAGCATATTGGAATGCAAATGTTCTTGGTTTCTGTGTGAACAGCCCCTAAGAGTTTAGTACTCTCAGTTGTGTCCAACACACTTTACCATATTTATAGCCATTTCTTAGATACTCACAGATTTCGCCCCACTCAATCAGTGTGGGAAAAAATGTGCAGATTCTGTGTGGGCCTATTTATTGGTTAGAAAACAATATACAAAAAATTTAAAATCTCATTATTTTGCACATAAGTATACAGAATGGACTGCAGCCATGTTATGAGGTGACTAAGAATGAACCGATAACAATTTGAGAAGATTTAATTGAAGATTTGTTCATTTCATTAAATGTCTCATCTTTCAGAAATGAATATCTGTTACAAAGATGAATTACACAGAAAGTTATCCAATTACAGAAAACCACCATATGCTTGGAACATCTCTGTATGTCCAGATGATTTGCTTACATGGGCTAAAACTGCACCCTCCTGAAACATATATAAGATTCATGTGTTCGTTTAAGATTCATATCTGACAAGCTTGTTGGATTCCTCTATTTCCAATAATTATTCAAATACAGAGAGATGACTTTAGCAAAACACAATTACCCAAAGAGACATTTTACACATCCTAGGCCTAGGGACGCATGGGCAGAGTTAAGAGATGGTTGCTTTAAAGGGTAGGGTTGTGGATAAAATACACCTTTATTCCAAATTACCTTTGATCGTTGCCGTGACTTTCCAGGTTTGTTTGTTTTGATAATGTAATGAACCTTTCCGTTGCTAACCTAAATTCCAGTGGTGTCTAGGCATTCTGTGCAGGTTGTGTTAAGTTAGGTTTCATGCCCTATTTGTCCTGTAATTACTTGTCAAGCCCTGACTGAGTATATTAGACCCACACAGGGTCAAGGCCACCTGGGATTTATGGACAGATTGGCCCAACAACCCTTGGATCTTATGCCACCTTTGAACTCTCAAGGTCAAATGTCAAAAGTGACTTTCCTCATTACATTTCCAGCAGAGGTGCAGATGTGTGGAACCTTTTTTACACAAAGAAAGTTTCAACAAGAATTTAGAGATGATTAGAGAAAAAAAAAGAATAGTTTGAATTAGGGGTGGGTCAAGATGGTTGATTATGTGGCTAGACATCCAAACACCAATCAGTGTCGATTAGTGAGGTTGATTACTTTTAGATTTTTTTCTTATTCAGACCAGACCGAGACCAGAAGAGAGTCGATTTTGAGTCAAGACAGAGTCCACATGCACCCAAGTCCATGTGCTAGCCACTGCTGGTGTCATTTGTGCTTAACATACCTTGATTCATGAATTCACCCTTACATATAATCAGATATAGCAAAAAGTATACATATTAGTGATGTTCGGTTCTTGAACCAATCGTTCTTTTGAGCCGGTTGAAACCGGTTCATAGGAAGTAACCAGTCGAGCCGGTTCACTAATCGAACTGAATCGAACTTTAGTTCCGGGCTGATGACACAAGACGCACAAGCCGAAATACCACGTCCGACTCAAAAAGAACCGAATGAGCCTGTTCAACCAACTGTCGAAGTTTACCGAGGATTACCGAGGATTCAAAAAGAACTGAATGAGCCGGTTCAACCAACTGTCGACATTTACCGAGGATTACCGAGGACTCAAAAAGAAATGAATGAGCCGGTTCAACCAGCTGTCAGAGTTTGCCGATGGTTACCGAGGAGTCTGATGAGTGAGTTGACAATACCATGCAAGCCTGAGGCACGTACTGGAAATATGCTGATTATGACTACTGTTATTAAATAACATTTTATTAAAACCTGTCAATAGATGTAAATACACTTTACTATGGTTTATTATACATGCAGATTATATTATTATTATTATATTGCATTATATTATATACATGCAGTTGTTATGTGAAATCAATGAGTTAATTCTTTCTATACATTAGACATGTAGGCCTAGAACCTATCTGCGTTTGAGCATAAATATTTGTGTTGTAGTTGCGAATCGTATCCAAGATGTAGGCTAATCAATATTGGTCAGTCGTATCCGACAGATCCAATGAAACTGTGACCACAAACTTGTGTGAATGTGAATGAAATGAAGGGCAATAATCAACAATATGTGTTCACACAAATGAATTTATTTGAACCTCCTCTCGTGCTAATTAGGTTATTTATCTGAATGTGTTCCTCCCAAACTTTAAAAAACATCATATAAATCACCTGCACATGACTCAGTCTCAAGTCAGAGTTCAAGACTATATATCTTGGTCTTGTCATGGACTTAGAAGCATGTGGACTTGGTCTTGACTCGGATTTGACACTCTTCTGGTCTTGGTTTTGACTCTGACTCAAATGAGCTGGTCTCAACTACTGGGTAATGCTGCTCTTCTACTAGTCTAACTGGTCCTATAACTCTGAGCAGGAATCAAACCAGTGTTAACTGGTATGAAAATTGGGTGCACTAAGAAGGGTGCAGCCTCTAGTGTCAGTTGTGCCTCTTAAGTCCAGGGAAGGAAAGTTTACCTGCACAGCTCTTACCAGCTGGCCTCCGTTGCACTCGCACTGTGTTTACAATGGACGTGAGTGGCGCAAAATAACAAAATACAATTATAGTAAGTGATGCTGTCAACACTGGACAGGGCGCAATGCAACATGACAAATCCCCGACAGTAAACCGCTGCTCCATTCTATTTCTGACTTGCTCAAAGCATTTGCGTTACTTCTGGCATGAAGGACAAATTAATTTGCATCCTGCATAGACACGGTGTCACCCTCTTAAGCTTTGCTCCCATCCAGGTCACAGCACCTAGGAAGGCGCTAAACAGCTTACCTGTATACTAGTTGGCCTCTGTTACACTAGCAAAAGCGGGTTAGGAGGTCATTGTTGCAGGTAGACTAGCTTGACCAGACAAAAGTAGCATGAAAGTGCCCAAAACATACCTCAAACTGGTCAATAGAATTGCTTTGACTGGTAACATAAGATAATCAACAGCAGAACCTGCAATGGAACAGAGTTTAGCTCCAACTCTAATTAAACACACTTGAACCAGAAAATAAAGGTGTTGGGTTTATTAGAAATTACCTACTTCCAAGCAGGTGTGTTGAAAATCTGCAGGAAGGCATCAGACACCCCTGATCTAGGTAGATTTTCAGCAAGGAATAATTTGTCCCATAGAGTCTACAGAGACATTTTCCACAGGACATTGTGCTTCAACTGCTTGAATTTCTTGATTTCTGATGGACATATAATAATTCATACTGTCAGTGAGGTCCAACTGAGGAATATCAGAAGAACTAGACACGTCTGGAATTTGTCTGGAAAGGCACAACAGGAAAAGAGAAGAAATGAGTCATTGCCATGTTAGAGGATTGTAAAGCTCTGGAGTGAAGTTCATGGAAGGTTGAATCAGCGAAACCAGCTAAAATCCTGCTCAGCCATGATCAGTTTCCATAGAGACCAGCTGTTGGCTATCATGGACTGAATTAACATTAGCTTATTGCTAAATTTAAATAGCCTGGCTTTGTTTATTAACAAAAGTTCTTTTAGACTAAAAACCATGTGTGTTGATCAAGTACAAACCTGCTCTGCAAAATGCCTTATGAAATGAATATTTTCTTGAAAAAGAAAATGGAAAAAGACTGTCTGCCACTTGAAATCTCTCCGTAAACTTCAAGGGGGCACGGTTCTGTTTGGAAAAGTTATCCTGTGTTACCATGGAAAATAAAATTGATTTGACCTTTTGAAACAAGAAGGAATAGTGCTTATTCTCAATTTCCTTAAGATCTATAAATTGCCAAGTAACCTAATGCTAACATTTTAATGTAGATAGAGAGCCATATTTGCAATGTGACACAACAAAACTGGAATGCTTCCTCTTTAAAGAATAAAGCTGTTTTAAATAGCTTATTGCACACGTAAGTTAATCGCTGTTCTAAACTAATGCACTGCTACATTGTAACACGCACACACATACAGATAGTAGTGTGCACATCACATGCAGATCACGTGCACACAGAAACATTCATTAGCGCATAAATGTATTGTCAGCTCTGTTCTTTGATTTATCAATAAAATAGCTTAGAAACTGAAAAGTTCTAGCATATATTTCTTAGCAATAGCAGCTGTTTTGTAGGAGCAATAGCCTTGTGGGCAGTGCTGTGTCATATGCATAGCTGTGCACAAGGCAACCCATGTTCGAGACTCAGCTTGAGGTTCAGGCTTATTTGTTTATTTATGCTGTCATCAACAAATAGTTGACTTTAATTGCATAAATGTCAACGTCAAATCTACCTACAAATTTGAATATTTTAATTACAACAATGTGTTTTGATATATATATATATATATTTAATCTTTCTCAGCCAACGAAAAGTTTGGGCAGATTTGTTGAACAGGCTTGTCTTAAAACAAATGAGCAGTATTTAAATAAGCTTTATTGCTGATCTTCATCAGCAGAACAACAAATGTGTATAAAACTAAATGGTACCATCAACATTCATGATGAATACTTCAATAGCAGTTTGCTCCTACCATTAATTCTTTAATTGACACTCCCCCAGCTTGGAAACTGGGGGCTTAAAGAAACATTTCTCACTGGTAATTACAACTTCATGAACAATAAAAAAAGTCAAACAGAGGAGGACGAGAGGGGGCTTAGGAGGTGGGCACAGGGCAGGCACAAGGGACAAACACAGGAGCCATGGCAGAGCAAACAACGGGAGGAACCAGGGCACAGATGGGGAGGGGTGTTAGGGTGGAATCCCCAGCAGGAACCCCAGAACAAAAGCCCACTGCAGAGTCAAGGGAGGGAGGAGCCATGGTGGAGGCTTGCCAGACAGAACCAGGTTGGACTACCGACCGAGACTAAGCTGATGTTTATGGAGACCCAGGATCAACTGAAGAGTCTGGGCGACACTGTAGGTCATGGGGACCAAGGCGGAGCCACAGGGATGAGCAGCCATGGCTAAGCCAGGGTGCCAGAGAACTGAGGCAGAGCTGGTGGAGCCTGAGGGAGTCAAAGGGGTGTAGGGACAAAGCACAGCTGAAGGCCCAGGTGTCCATGGCGAAAGTCGGAGTGACGACTAACCAAGGCGGCGCTGGGGAGAAGAGGAGCCACGGTCAAGAGACCCGAGGTGGAGTGACGGGCACAGAGATTCTAGGCGGAACAAACAGGTCGACAGTCCAAGGCTGATGAGAGTCTAAAAGCTGATAAACTATCAACCCGAGGAGGGTCCATGAAGCACCGAGCAGGTATCCTAGGAGCAGACAAAGGGCTGATGAGAGGCAGTGCAGGCATAGTCTCAACCTCAGACGTCATGCCCACTGACCGTTGGCTGAACGTCTGATGCATATGGCACACTTATCTGGAAACACTTCGAAGTCGCATTTGGTTGGTTGAATTCTACAGGATGTCCGGGAGATGTGTGTGTCGCTTTCTTTAACGGTCCGCCTGGAAACAAATGCTGCCAAACATCCTCGTAGAAGAAGATCGCCGTAGTGTTTACAACTGTGACAATGAGCGCTTACCAGGATAAACTAAACACTGGATTTTCGAAAGTATGTGAAGTTTACGGCTCTATTGTTGCAGTAAACTTGCACAACATTCTTGAATGTATAATTTATTAGATGCACGCCGGCCTGTTATTGTAGGGACATCGACTTTATATTTTCACGCCCCTAAAGCTGACGCGAAAAAAAATTAACTGTGATTGGTTGCGCTACATGTCAGTCAAACGTCCTCTTGGGCGGTCCTTGGCCAATGAAAGCTGCGATAGAGTCCAGACCTTCTGCCGTCAGTCTGAAGGTCTGGCTACGTGAGACTAGTGCAGGCAGGGCTGAAGGGTTTCACAAATGGATTTCCTGATCGATACAGGACAGACAGAAACCTTAGGAATGACCCTCTTGGTCGACGCAGAACAGGCAAACATTTCAGAAATGGCTGTCTTGGCTAACACGGAACAGGCAGAGGAGGTGGGAGTGGGAGGCAGGGCAGGAACACAGACATCAATAACTCGGTACTGGGTGATGAAACAGGCTCGGTGCTATTATTCTCCATATCCTCAAACACAATCAGGGGCTCAGAGTTCAGCTCATCCACACTCGCCTCAGCTGACGGGACAGGGCTCCCCTCATACTCCTCCAGTGTTCCCTCAATGACAGATGATGTTGTCGGCTCACGCACATGGTCAAACATGTTAGACTCGGGCTCCGGGGCGACATGTGGCTCAGGCGTAGGCTCTGGCTCTGCGTCTGTGGTGTGATCTGGCATTTTGTCCGTCGGGACGGTGGTGGCGGGTGGCACAAAATGTGCTGCATTGGCTGTAGTGTGGTGATTCTCCTCCATCTCACTGATGATAAAGGGGGACCCGCAGTGAAATAGGACCCCTTCCATGAACTCCTGCAAGCTCCCTTAAGGAAAAACACATACAGGCTGTCGTTGCCATAGTGGACTAAAACAGAAACAAACCCAGTGAGAAAAATAAACTTAAACTTAAAGGGAATTATATTTCAGACAGATATTTTTTCTTGTTTTAAGCATAAACATTTAAATTTGATATATTTTCTTTGAAAATAAGAATTAATAGGCAAGTAATTTTCATTCTCAAATAAATGTATTTTGATTAGAATTGAACAAGACATAAAATCTTTTTTCTTTTTTTCTCCTTTTTTTTTCTTTTTTTGCAGTGTGTTTTTGTTCATATGCTCTCACTCCTAAATAAAATCATCTTGACTTGACAACATCACAGCAAGAGACCACAGGATTGTTTATAAAAACACTCAGTTAATCAAATAATTTTTCCTTCAGTCCAGAGAGACAGCAAAAGTTCTGGAATTATTACTAAACTCTGGATGTCTCTATCTTTGAAATGTTTTTCACATGATTCCCAGAATTCCAGATGAGTTTCAAAACAATAACAACATGTGTCCTTTCACAATTGTTTTGCATGTGGATGAATATTATATCTTTTTTACACTCTTTAGCACTATTAGTATTAGTTTTCCAAAGATCTTCTTTTGGTTACTATAATCGGTGCCTGACCTGGAATTCCACAGTATTTTTAACTGATGTTTCCTTAACCTTTAAATTATCTTTATTCGTGTCTTTTAAATTATATATACATGTCACATCATATACTGTAACCAAAGCTATAAATGGTCAATCTTTTTTGTGTTTTCCAATTAGCTGATAGCTAATTAGTTGAATACATTTATTGGTTAGCCTGCTAATTTCATACTATACACAGTTTAGCAAAAGGATAACAAGAAATGTCATAATGCAACCAGCTATTTCATCAGAATTTACAAACAGCTGTTTATTGAGGTCTAAGGAGGATAGATTAGTGAAGAACTGTGTTTATCTCATTTATTAGTAAAGAAATCAATATAGCAGTACATTGTTTAATTATAATATTATATTCAATATAATATTAATAAGACTAATAATTACAAAATTATTATAATTATATTATAAAACTTATTATTATTATTATTATTATTATTATTATTATGATCATTGACCCGTACCCAGAGGAACATTAATCTGGGCTGGAAAACAACTTTTTTTTTTTTTTCACATGGCAGTATTGGTCAACTGAATCATGCATAATTAATGGATTATTATGGTTGACTTTGTATTCCTGATAGTACTTTTGTTAATTACTGTAATGTACTTTATTGTTAAAATGTTGTTGTACAAGTCACTTCTGGTAAATCAGTAAATAATCAGTTTTAATGTTCTGAAAGACAAAGCTTAATGTTGAGATCTGCCTTTTAGCATTTAGATCTGGCCTCCAGATTTTTAGGTCATTTAAACTTGCTTGTAAACACACTGAAAACGAGTAGGGGAGGGGTGCAATTCCTTAGCCATGTGTTTTTGTGTAACCTGATTTTCTGGCACACATTGAAAACATTACTTGGGTCCTTTGACATGTCAGTGGAAGTAAAAAACAGTTTTTTTTTTCTTTTCTTTGGAGAGCACGTGGTCTGCCAGCATGAGTGGGCTCATGTGATATTGTTTATCTTTTCATCCTCTCTTCTCTTCTCTCTCTCTCTCTGCAGATTATCCATGAACCACCACCACCACCAATAGTGGAAGATAGTTCGGTAAGAATTTTTGATTTATTGTAATTGCCACATGTCACAATCTGATTAAGCAGCATCACACTTGCATTTGTGTTGTCTTACTGAATATCAGCATGGCTATGATCTGGCCATACAGTGCCTATAGAAAGTCATTATACCCTGTGAAAATCTTTACCTTTTGTCACATTACACCCTAGAAAATAAAATAAAATGTCTAACTTTTTTGAGCTATACACTCGAAAAAATAACTTTAAAAAAACAAAACAAATTTACACAGTAAAATACAGTTTTCCACTGAAACAGTAATATACCATAAAACAATGCATTCTGGGTAATATTTGTTGTTTTAAGAAAAGAGGCCTATAGGCTACTTTCTCAAAAACGACAAATAATATTACCCAGAATGCATTGTAATATACAAAAGTAATATGCTGTAAAACAATGCATTCTGGGTAATATTTTTCTTTTTTACAAGAAAGTAGCCTATAGGTTACTTTCTCGAAAACTACAAATAATATTACTCAGAATGCATTGTTTTTATGGTATATTACTGTTCTCATGGAAAACGGTATTTTACTGTGTAAATTTGTTTCTTTTTTTACAGTTATTTTTTGGAGTGTATGTACACATTATAACCCTTATCGTCAAAGTAAAAAAAAAAAAAAAAAACTTAAAACATTTTATTATTAAAACATTTTATTATTAAAAATTAATTAGTGAAATACCTGGTTTGGTAAAGTGATCAGCCCCTTAGAGTATACCATTATAAACTTGCTAAGGTGCAACCAATCAACTTTCAGATCAAACACCAGGCTAATTGCCCCACCTGACATCAATTGTAGTGGTTTTGATTACTTCAGAATGAAACCAGCGGTTTCTTGAAGATTCCACTGTTAGTAGTGCATGGTACTGCAAAGAATTCACCATGGTCGGGAAAGTGTTTTCAAAACGTCTCCAGTATAAAGTTGTAGAAAGGTTAGGAGAAGGCTGCAAAAACACACCTGGAAGACTCTGATGCCATCTGGCAAAAAGTGCCATGGTCTGATGAGATCAAAATTAACCTTTTTGGACTGAACACCAAGCGCTATATTTGGTGAAAAGTGAACAGCACACCACCCAAAACACCCATACTGACTGTGAAGCATGGTGGTGGCTGCATTATATTGTGGGAGTGTTTCTCTTCAGCAGCGACTGGGCAATTGGTCAGGACTGAAGGGAAAATGGATGCTGCCAAGTCCATTCAAATTCTCGAGGAAAACCTGCGTCCCTCTGCTAGACAGCTAAAAATGGGCCGGTCATTCACCTTCCAACACGACAATGAACCTAAACATACCGCCAAAGGAACAACGCAATGGTTTAAGGATAGGAAGGTGAATGTCCTTGAGTAGCCAAGTCAGAGCCCTGACTTAAATCTGATAGAAAATCTGTGGATGGACTTGATGAGAGCAGTCCAATTTGACTGAACTTGATCAATTCTGCAAGGAAAAATGGGCAAATATTCCCCAATCTAGGTGTGCAAAGCTAGTACAGACATATTAAGATTAATGGCTGTAATTAAACCAAAAGGTGGCTATACGAAGTATTACATCAGGGGACTGATGACTTTTCCAACTCTTTTATTCTAGTTTTTCAGTTTTTTATTAATTTTCAGAACTGTTGCCTATTATTTATTTTTAAATAAATCTGGAAATACAACGAACACAGACAAGTGGTGTGATACAAACTATGAAATCCTAGTGCTGTTGTACTATATATCAGCACTTTATCATGGCATCCTGGAATACTTGATTCTGATTGGTCAATTACAGAACTGAGCAGTCAAGTGATTTTGTTCATTGACTCCTAATCTGGATATTTCTCATGGCAACCTGGACCTTAGAATGGTTACGGTGACTCAAACTTTATTATACTTTAATATACATTTTTCAATTTTATTATACTATATATGGTCAGCATAAAACCTTGGTAGATGGCTGTAAGATTATAAGGCCACAGAACCAGGACCCAGTAAGTTGAGTGTTCATGCTATTTTATAAGGACGTGAATGCTTTTTACAAGTCAGAATCTCGTAATTACGGTAATTCTGACATTGGATAGACAAACAGCTGGAAAAGAGATAACTTAAAACAGAGAAAGACAAGTAACTTTAACAGATTTCAGATTACTAATAATAAATTATTACTGGGAAAATGTGGCTGCAAGTTGTCTCTAAGTAAGCTGATAATAAGTGGGATAACGTATAGCCAGCCGGTCATTATCGCTTAAATAAACCCAGACCAGATCATGACGTAAGAGGGGTGTGGAGGGGTGTTGTATCACCCTAAAGGAGTTTACTTTGTGATAATGACTTTTATAGTTTTGCTGAATTATACTTTGGAAGCTAAAAGTGTTTACCAGATTGCACTGCATGGTTCATGGTGATTGTCTTATTTAACTCTTGTTTATCTTGGATTAGGCTTAATCCATGTTTATGAAATAATCCCTGAGGTCTCAATGTCCAAATCCAAACATGAAAAATGTGTTTTAAGAGCGTAAATTTTGATGTTATTTTGTAACAATGTTATTTTGACTTTAAACTCTTTCTGAAGGCCAGAAAGTTTCAGCTATTTAACAGAAACTTTGGGAGAGACTTTGAACTCTGTAAAACTATCCAGATCTTTGTAGGCTGTTGTTTAACTGTATTGGCTCTGCTGTGCTAAAATGAATTAGTTCAGTCTGGTCTTATTAAAAACTTGTAATATGATAGCATATTTTTTTTTTTATAAATCTTTCATTTGTGATGTCACTTTTGTAAGACCATAGGAATGTCATACGTGGATTGGCTGTGGGTTGGGGAATTTTCCCCAAAGGTTTCTTTAAGTTATGCTAAACTTTCAGGATATAAAATGTGATGGGGAATCAAGTGGGTGGTCTGAAATATGAAGGGAGGGGACCTATTAACCTTTTTGATTAAGTATGGAGGCATTGATAGAAGATGGCTGTTCAAATCCCAAGGTCTGATTGTTAAACAGTTAAATTTCTTCAGAGCTGGAAAAATAAAGTCATAACTTCAGTGAGCCAAGCTGGGCTTACTTTACTGGATCAGGAAGAGCTAGGGAGGGCGTAAGCGTGGCTCGTGCCTTTCTGAGAGGCAATAAATGAAAAAGTCATGTTTTAAAAGAGTGAGTCACACCTCATTTAGGAAAATGCTGTGCCATTTGAATAAGACCCAAAATAATATGTATTTGGAACAAACAGAAATCTTCACAATAGTGTTTTTGTTTCATTCAACAAGATGTGGATATCAGTTCTCCATGTAGAGAGAACTGAGAACCAGATTTAGTATGAAACACTGTACGAAATCTGTAACCCTTACTTAGTATTATCTGGGTCATATTTTATTTTTACCTTGTGTAGTTTTGTTCATGGTTTTCAAAGATGGGGATTTTGGCATCTTCTTAATTTAGCTACCTTAGTAATTTGCAGCAAAATAAATTCTTTACCTGTTGTCCTTGAAGCCTACCAGTTGAGAACCATTGGGCTCTGTATCACATATTCATTGTCTCGTTGTTGTTTGCTCTGTAAGGATGATGAAGAGGATGGAACTCCAAAGAAGAAGTGGCCCACAGTCGACGCGTCCTACTATGGAGGAAGAGGAGTTGGCGGCATTAAAAGAATGGAGGTAAACAACAATTTTATTACTCACTAGAGGACACCAGCCACTAAATTAGCACACACTTAACAGATGCTTTTCATCTAGAGGAAGAGGGCTGTGTCTCTAGAGGAAACTTAGGTTAAGTGTCTTTCTTAAGGGTGATAGATTCTGTCAGTAAATCTCCAGTTGACAGTTTGCCTCTACTTGGAGTGAAACCACTGTTGTTTACATTACTTGCCAAGAGACTTCACCACGTCATAATTGAAGTCAGCAATGCTGCTGAAAGTGAATAAAAAACCCACAGCTGTGATGAAAAACAGGAAATACAGAAGGGAAGGTAATGTTTATCAAATGCATTGATTCACAAAAAGTATGCTTGAAATAAACATGTAGCCTACTATGCAAACCTCGTCAACAACACCAGACAATTGTCATGACAAAAACAGGGGGAAAACCGTTTAATTCAGCCCACTGTAAAGTGTTTTTTGGTCTTAGCTGGCCACTAAGGCTGGTCTAGTTTACTGGTTTTAGATGGGTTTTGGGCACTGGAGATAAACTAAACTAAATCAGCTGAACACCAGCTTGACTGGGCTGGGAGACCAGCTAAACCAGCTTTATTTTTTTTATTAAAGGTATTATTTCAAATACAGTGTTTGGAAGTTAGTCAGGCCGATACCAACAACAAACGTGTAACCAATCAGCATTAGGGGGCGTGTGACGGTCGAGGAGAGAAAACGAGCAAGAGGGAGATTTGAAAATAAGAAGAAAACTGCAGAACGAGGGATGGGACCCAATACAAAACAGCTCAAAAGAATATCACTGGAGTAAAGGTTTATGACTTGGCAAGTGCTTTAGGACCCACGTCTATATTAGAAAAGCTTTCCAGCGCTGGAGAGAGCTAAGAGGGAAGGCCTGAAAACAGACGTGGCTGCTTTGATTCCCTATCATGTGAGTAACACTGGGTTTGAGTGTCTGAAGCTGCTGTGCTGTTGGCAATTAACAACAAACTCTTTTTTTGTATTTACTCTTGTGTACTGTACGTTCATTTTTTGTGCTTACTTGTCGTTCGTTCATCATCTGCGCTTTATTGTTCGTGAAGCATTTTGTTGCACTTCAGCTGTGATAAACAGACATCCACTCGCATTGCGTGTGTAACAGCGGCCAGATAGTGAGAGTTTTGCAGTTAAACTACTAGAGAATGAGGTGTTTAGCGTCATTGGTAGTGCATTTGCCTCGCATGCCAGCAGCGATCGGGCCTGGGTTCGAGACCGACTCGGAGCAGGGTGGTTAGGATTGGAGTGTGAATTTTAGAGGCAGAGCAATGAAGAGAGGGGTGGGTTTGTTTGGGTTGATTTCAAATATCAACAGTGTTCACGAACAACGAATTTGAAAAATTGCATACAGCATCTTTAAAGGGGACCTATTATGCCCCATTTTACAAGACGTAAAATAAGTCTCTGATGTCCCCAGAGTATGTATGTGAAGTTTTAGCTCAAAATACCCAACAGATAATTTTTTATAGCATGTTAAAATTGCCACTTTTTGTGGATGACCAAAAACGCGCCGTTTCTTTGTGTGCCCTTTAAATGCAAATGAGCTGCTGCACTCAGCCTAAGAGGGTGGAGCTTCAAGAGCTGATTCTCCAGTGTCAGGAGTCATGTCAGAAACTGCGAATATATGCTGCATGGAGATAGAACAGGTATAGTTTAGTTTAATCATGGTTATAACTTAGTCTTCTTGTTTTTATCCAATATATTACTACAAGCCTGTTGTACCATCCAATGATGGCTAAAACTTTACAGATGAGTTTTATGATGTTTATTGTTTTTCACACAAAATAAGAAGCGTCCGTTTTCACTCTAGAAAATCTCTGTAAGCGCTTAATAAAACAGTGCGGATTAAAATATTATCCATAAACTCTCTCTCTCTCCCTTGCATTATCATCAACACAGCAAATTACACAGAAACACTCGTTACAACTAACAGTAAATTATATATAAAGACCTTATGCCTTTCGGGTGGTGCTTAATAAACTGGTAAACTTTATATCTGTAAATCTCAATGAACTGTAATAAAGTGCTCTCACCTTCATTATTGCCGTATCCAGTATCACTCTGGAGACTGTAATTACAGCTTAAGATGGATCACGAACAGTTTGTAATTGTAGATCCTTGAGTAACAGCTTTTTAGCCCAAACTCTGTTTTGTATTGTTCCTTTGTATTGATATTCATTAAAACGGCAATGTCTGTCAACATTCGTGGCCGGGGCCTGTGGCTAATATGACGTCACACTGCCAGGGATCTGGAAACGGCTTGTTCTAAAACACTGCTTATGATTTATGGGGATTAAAAAAAAAGGAGTGGTTGGATATTTATCATTATAGGGTGGTTGTGTACACACACTGCCAACTGCCAAAATGCCAAAATTTTGCATAATAGGTCTCCTTTAAATCATGGCTGCCGGTAAAGTATCAGTTTACAATAACAGCAAGACAGAGTTTACAATTGAAGAAAACAAGTGTGCGTGCTTTATACAGCTCATCTGCTGTTTGGAATACTTCTTTCTGTCAAACATTCTCCCTCAATTACCAGCACTGCCAAGCTAGCAGTTTAATTATCTCAGAAAATACACAAAATAATCTGTACTTGAGTGAACAACATAAAATACACACATTATTGTCATTACATAACGAGGACAAAGAGATTTAAGGACAGTTTCTTCCCCAGAGCCATAACCATCATGATCCCATATACTGATCCCACTCTTCCACACACATACACATATATATATATTTACACACACATATACACAAACACATACAGCGATCAGGCATAACATTATGAGCAATAACAAGTGAAGTGAATAACACTGATTATCTCTTCATCACGGCACCTGTTAATGGGTGGGATATATTAGGCAGCAAGTGAACATTTTGTCCTCAAAATTGATGTGTTAGGAGCAGGAAAAATGGGCAAGCATAAGGATTTGTTTGACAAGGGCCAAATTGTGATGGCAAGATGACTGGGTCAGAGCATCTCCAAAACTGCAGCTCTTGTGAGGTGTTCCCGGTCTGCAGTGGTCAGTATCTATCAAAAGTAGTCCAAGGAAGGAACAGTGGTGAACCGGCAACAGGGTCATGGGCGGCCAAGGCTCATTGATGCACGTAGGGGGCGAAGGCTGGCCCGTGTGGTCTGATCCAACAGATGAGCTACTGTAGCTCAAATTGCTCAAGAAGTTAATGCTGGTTCTGATAGAAAGGTGTCAGAATACACAGTGCATCAGTTTGTTGCGTATGGGGCTGCATAGCTGCAGACCAGTCAGGGTGCCCATGCTGACCCCTGTCCACCACGGAAAGCACCAACAGTGGACATGTGAGCATCAGAACTGGACCACGGAGCAATGGAAGAAGGTGGCCTGGTCTGATGAATCACATTTTCTTTTACATCACGCGGATGGCCGGGTGTGTGTGCGTCACTTACCTGGGGAACACATGGCACCAAGATGCACTATGGGAAGAAGGCAAGCTGGCGGAGGCAGTGTGATGCTTTGGGCAATGTTCTGCTGGGAAACCTTGGGTCCTGCCATCCATGTGGATGTTACTTTGACACGTACCACCTACCTAAGCATTGTATCAGACCATGTACACCCATTCATGGAAACGGTATTCCCTGGTGGCTGTGGCCTCTTTCAGCAGGATAATGTGCCCTGCTACAAAGCAAAAATGGTTCAGGAATGGTTTGAGGAGCACAACAAAGAGTTTGAGGTGTTGACTTGGCCTCCAAATTCCCCATATCTCAATCCAATCAAGCATCTGTGGGATGTGCTGAACAAACAAGTCCGATCCATGGAGGCTCCCCTCGCAACTTACAGGACTTAAAGGATCTGCTGCTAACATCTTGGTGCCAGATACCACAGCACACCTTCAGGGTCTAGTGTAGTCCATGCCTCGACGGGTCAGGGCTGTTTTGGCGGCAAAAGGGGTACCAACACAATGTTAGGAAGGTGGTCATAATGTTATGCCTGATCTGTGTATACACACACACACACACACACACACATGCAGTTCAGGGCATATTTTCATTCTACAATGAACAGTTTTATTGCAATATATCTCTTCATTGTGCAATATTTATAAATACTTGATAAATACTTCAACTGTTTACATTTTGTACTATATTTTTAATATGTGTGCTGTATGTAATGTATGTATGTTTTTGTTGTATATTCTTTTTCAGGCACCAAGGAAAGCACTTCCTAATTTCATTGTACATGGTATAATGACAAAAAAGGCTTTCTATTCTATTCTATTCTATTCTATTCTATTCTATTCTAAATAAGCCTGAAAAGCATTTTCACATATGATAACAGAAAGGTTGTGGCTTAAAATAAATAAGAAATATTTCAGAGTAAAAATTGTAACACTGATCATGTGAACTCCTCTGTGCAGAAGGTCAGATGTTCTTGCTTCCTTTAAAGCTCTTTGGATCATTGTCAAATCATGGTGGATAACATGATCATTGCCATCATTTCAGGTCCGCTGGGGTGAGAAAGGTTCGACCGAGGAGGGTGCTAAACTGGAAAAGGCAAAGAACGCAAGAGTAAAGATGCCTGAACAAGAGTTTGAAGCTCCTCCTGCTCGCATCCTAAATAATGGCATGCGGAAACCACCAGGCCCTCGTAAATGGTACTCGCCTATAAAGGTGAGAAGAACAACATGATAACTAAAACTCAAAAGCATTTTGCGTTGAGAAATGACTGATGTTTTAAAGGTTCTTTAAAGGGACATTTGTTCTGTGTTACATGCTACTCCGCTTAAAACTATTCAAATAAAATTTTTAAATTATTTTATAATTATTGTTATGCATGCTGCTTTTATGAGATCATATTAACTGGAATATTTGTACCTTAAAAAATACATTTTTCTCACTGCAAAATGAACTAATGAAAGTAAAAAAAAATCCAAGAAATGTTGACCACTTTCCCCCAAACATTCATGTGAATTGTGACCTTAAATCTTGTTGTTGATGGACAATGGACATGCTGGGCCTATATGTAAATTACCTTTGGTACGATTTGCTGATCTCTGTATTCAACTGTAGCTCACACTGTTGTTCACTAGGATGGGCTACGTTGCTGAGTACTGAATATCGCCCAAGACATACTCTACATAAGTATGTGACTGCACTTGCTTCTAGCTACGCATGGTTAAATTTGTGTGTTGCCGTGTTCTGTGTCAGACTGCAATTTATAATATCTATGTATTGTAGTCTTAGCTTTGCCACAAGGGGTGCTGTAGTCTCTTTCTATGGTTTTCTATGTTGTGCAACAGTACGAAAGAGAATGTATGCATGTATAAATTGTATTGATTTCTTCTGTAAAACACAAAAGAAGATATTTTGAAGAACATTGGGGTCCAACAACAAAATTGGTCCCAATCACTTTCACAAAAACACTGAGAACATTTGTCAAAATATTTTCTTTGTGTTCCATTGAACATAACATTAAGACTATAGGTGAGACTAATTCTGCTGACAGTTATACATGAGCAGTCCCCCACCATGCAGTTCTCCCACTGAATTAATATGTCTAAGATCATGACTTGAGATGTCAATGTTTATAATCAAGCGTTTATGAATCATAGCTCAGAGATTTGACCAGAAACTGTGGTGACCTCCAAGAAACTGGGCCTGTGGAGTCAGCACTTTATTACACTCAAAACCAGGTTTCCCTCATTTCACCTCTCTCCGTTCGCTCACTCTCAAAGATCCTGCCTTCCAAGAGCTCAGAGCATTGCCAAAGTTTCTCCACCCCCCGTTTTTCATTCTTTTGGTCTGTGTATTTTTCATTTATCCCCTTTTTTATTTGTTCATCTCTGTATCTCATGAGTCTGTCTGTTATTTGTTTATTTGGAGAGAGGCAACGTGACCAGTATGTGCAATTTTTGTGACCCAACTTTACATTTAAATCATCTTGAACATTCTTTTATTCTTTACTTTCCTTCACCCATTAATTTTCTCTGTCACATTTTTTTTTTTTTTTTTTTTTGGATAAAGACAGCAGCTCTTGTGCAATGAGAGTTAGCTGACTTTATTAGCAAGTTGGGTCAAGGCTGAGGGACATTACAATGCTGTTTCATATTAATAACCATGGGGCAGATAGCGAAGTATTGATTTATTCTAAACTATGGCTTTGGGCTTTATCTATCTCATCTGATATTGAGACAGAGAGGCCACATGTTGGGTGTTGAGTTCAGGAAATCTCTTTGTTAATAAAACCCATTTGACAGAGTTTAGTGAATGATCAACACCTGAGGGTCAATAAAGACCTGAATCAGACAAAACAAAAGTACACTTGCTTTTTTGATCTTAATTTTCATGTCTTTGGTGTGTGTGCTAATGTGCAGGGAAAACTGGATGCATTGTGGGTACTTCTGAAGAAAGGGTATGATCGAGTGTCCATCATGCGACCACAACCCGGAGACAAGGTAAGACTCTTCATTGTATATTGTATTGCAGAAAATTTTGTTTCTTTATCAGGTTATCAGAAACTATTTCTTATTTTATTTTAAAGTAACTAAAATATGTAAATAAAAAATTCTGGATACATGGATATACAGTACCATATTTTCTTCATGAGTTGTTGGTAATATGAGTAAGTAGGATGTTTTTGTTGGGAATATGTGGGGAAAGTGGATGGCATTTGGGGGGTTTAGAATTGAATGGGTTTTAATCTGTCATTAAATTATCTGCAAATAGTTTAAAGTGTTATCCATTTCACTTTATTTCTTTTTAAAGATGAACACGCACTCAAGGACAATGAAGCTTAAAAAGGGATCTTAACAGACTCATCTTGATTCATTTTTCACAGTTCAACTGAGCAATCTGCTAAATCACTATTATAACTGTCAGTTAATTCAATATGACTTGGCTTTACTGAAGTGATGAAAAGCAGAAACAAAAAGATGAATACAGCACTATTCTGCAGCTTGATAGGAAATGAAAACCAGCCTCACACTGATAGAGCTTTACACAGGATGGATATAGACATCCTAGATCTTTGTTTAGTTCAGTTTCAAAGAGCTTTTTTGTAGTTTTTGGAGCTTGTGCTCACCATCCAATTTTGTTGACAAAAACAAAACTCCTTTTGTGTTATATGTTGAAATAAATCATACGGTTTGGAACAGCATGAGGGTTTAGTAAATTATGATAATGTTTGGATGAACTATCCTTTTAAGTGTGCATATTTTCATTTAGTAATGTTTACTCAAACAAGGTCAACTATGCTAAAAAATGTATCATCTTCGTGTCCATAGCATGTATTTGCTTTCACTCGGTGCTTCTTTTAAACATTCTTCTATCCTCGCTTGGATAGAGAACAACAACAGACCAAGAGTAAAAGCCCACCTGTTGCATGCTGGGTCTTCTGGACTAAGCAAATAAACAGAGGAAATGCATCATATATCCCAATTGAAGATGTGCATGAAATGAAATATGAAGTTCTTTAGGGTGGACTCATATGATATTTCTTACTTATGCAACGGATTATTTGAAAAGTTGACTGCAGGTCAAATCCACTGCGAAATAGAGCTCATCTAAGGACAGGACCCCATATACAATACTGTTCATAGACTGTTAAATATGGTTTGAACTGTTGGAGATGTAATGAGCACTTTCGGGGCTCAATCAGATCTCGTAGTTCAGAAAATGTACACTGGTAACTGATACTATGACTAATACTAAGGATTTTTTTTTTACAGAAATTAATTTTTTTTTTTTCAGCAAGGATGCATTAAATTGATCAAAAGTGACAGTAAAGACTTTTGCATTGTCACAAAAGATTTCTATTTCAAATTAATGTTGTTCTTTTGAAATTTCTATCATTCAAAGATTCCTGAAAGAAATGTACTGTATCATGGTTTCCACCAAAAAAAATTAATCAGAAAAACTATTGTCAACATTGGTATCAAAATTTTACCAGCATGTCCAGTGTCCCACAAGAGGAAAAAACCCACTTGAACTTGTCTATAGCAACATCAAGCATGGATATAAGACATCACCTCTCCCCCATCTGGGACTGTCTGACCACATTTCATTGTTTCTGACTCCAGCATACAGACCACTTGTCAACAGGGTCAAACCAAGTGCTAGAGCAATGCAAATGTGGCCAGAGGGGTAATCTGAGTGGCTGCGGGACTGCTTCAGTTGCACTGACTAGACTGTATTTATGGACAACAATATTGACATCCACACATCTTCTATGCTATTTTACATAAAATGCTGCATTGACTATGTAACCACCACAAAACGGGTTTGCATGTTTCCTAACAGCAAGACGTGGAGGACCAAGAACCTAAAACTCCTACTGAATGCCCACAATTCTGCTTTTCGGTCCAGTGACATGCAGCAGTACAGCACAGTCAGGATGAACCTGAGGAAGGGCACCAGGGATGCTAAAGCAGCCTATAGGCGGAGAATCGAGAATCTCTTCGGCAACCCGGATCCCCGCTGGGCATGACAGGCGATTCTTCACATCACTTAGCAGAATAACACTAGCAGCCTGACCATCAGCAGTGCTTCAGTGGCAGAGCAACTCAACCAGTTCTTCAGCCACTTCGAGGTAGAAAGAACTGGGACTACCATCAACCCAGTTCCCGCCACCGACAGCCAGGCATTCATTATCCAGCCTGCTGAGGCGATACGCGCTCTCCGTAAAATCAGCATACTGAAAGCAGCTGGTCTAGATGGCATCCCAGGGTGCATCCTCAGAGACAGTGTTGGGTGATGTATTTACAAATATCTTCAACCTTTCTCTGCTGCAGTGCACTGCTCCAACCTGCCTAAAGA
The DNA here is from genome assembly GCA_036281575.1 of Ancherythroculter nigrocauda. Classification (NCBI taxonomy): domain Eukaryota; kingdom Metazoa; phylum Chordata; class Actinopteri; order Cypriniformes; family Xenocyprididae; genus Ancherythroculter; species Ancherythroculter nigrocauda. Next base: position 37,040,265 of record VTFQ01000021.1, on the reverse strand, counting down.
CGTCCTTCAATAGTGCAAGTGCCAAAGCAGGCTGCCATAACATTCCTCAATGATTATAGGCCTATTGCACTGACACCCATAATCATGAAATGCCTGGAGAGGCTGGTTCTGCATCACATCAAGGCTCCTCTGACACCCACCCTGGACCCCCAGCAGTATGCATACAGGGCCAACAGGTCGACAGATGATGCCATCTCCACTGTCCTTCACTGTCCTTGTACTGTGCTATCTGGAACTCCAAGGGATGTATGCACGGCTGCTGTTCATGGGTTACAGTTCTGCATTTAACACTATCTTATCCAGCAGTTGTTCTCCAAGATGATCTGCCTGTGCATTAAGGCCTTCTTAACAAACCAGTCACAGTCAGTGAGGATTGGCCTGCATCATTCTTCTTCTCTGACACTCAGCACAGGGCTGTGTGCTGAGTCTGTTCTCTACTCTCTGTATACGCATAACTGTATACCATCTGGATGACATGACTGTGGTGGGGTTGATCTCCAGAGGCGATGAGTCTGCCTTTAGAGAGGAGGTACAGAGGCTGACAGTGTGGTCACAGAGAACAGTAGAGACTCTAAACATCAATAAAACAAAAGAAATCATTACTGATTTCAGAAAGAAACGGGATATTCATACACCATTGCACATCAATGGGGGGGGATGGTGGAGAGAGTGTCCAGCTTTAAATTTCTGGACAGACACATAACAGAGGACCTCTCATGGACAATAAACATCACGGTGCTGGTCAAGAAGGCACAAAAGCTGCTGTACTTGTTAAGAACACTCAGAAAGGTAAACCTGTCACAAAGGCTCATTCATGGTCTCATTCTACCTCTGCTACATTGAGAGTCTCCTCACACATGACATGCTGGTGTGGTATGGAGGCAGCTCTGCAGTTGATGAAAAAAAGTTCCTGCAGAGAGTCATAAAGACTGTGCAGAACATCACAAACCAACAGCTCCCTGCCCTGGACGTCATATTTATCTTCCGTTGCCTGCAGAAAACGTCTCGGGTTACGAATGTAACCATGGTTCCCTAATGGGGAATGTCACCGGCATGCCGGAGTCTGAAGCATGCATCAAAAAAAGACAATGACATTGGTCGGCGAAAGCCCATGACATCACTACCGGTGTGAACAGAGTGTAAATAGGGCACCTGTATGTAGCGATTCGTACAGTTATTAATCAATTTATGGGTGGAATATGAATATAATAATTCATAAAGCTTTATGAATAATTATTATGCACATACCGACCCAAGGGGGAATTAACCATATATGGTGAATTCATTACAACAAATTATAATCAATCACATATATGATTAGTTCTGGTTTAATAATTATGTAGAGAAACTATCAGTTCGTCCGGCAAACCGAGAAAAGTTCTCCACAGACTATTACAACGGAAATGTTGTCCTCTGGCAACAAGGATAAATTCAACGTTGCTAAACAAACGTAAAGCAAGGATAGGATCGAAACGTTAAAGTGACCTGGTCTTTGTTGAATGAGTAAGAGAACAAAGAGCATGGATATAATGTATTTAATATATGAAAACTACTAATACATAGGTTATACGTCTAAATACAGAATATACAAATATATACAAAAGGGGAACGTAGAGACAGGACAGGAAGGATAGTCAAAGAATGGCAAATTATGACAGTTAACCCTTGGAAAGCCAGCACAGAAATCAGTTTAAACAAATTTTAGAGAAATTATAATACTTGCTTATGGTTCAAGTCGGTGTGCAGCAGAGTTTTAATGCGCCTGGTTTGGTTGGTCCTTTCCGAGAGGGTTTCTCCGGCGGGGTTTTCAAACGAGGTTTAACTGATGCGTAAGATGACAGAGAAGAAAGAAGAGAGAGAGTCCAAGGAGATGGTCGTCCCTGAGGCAGTTCACGGGCAGTCGAGAGACGATCGGGAGACAACGGAAAAGTTGTGTGTCGTTGTTTTTATGGAAAACCAAGCTAACACACCCCCTGAATTGTAACGGCCAATAGATGCGCAGCACTATTTGGCGGGCAAAGTTCCTTTGTTTGGTCTCCTAGCTGAATTTATGACTATCAGATCAGATTTCGAGATGGAGTACTTTCTTCACAGTATCATTAAACACATGCATTTGTCAGCTATGTGACATATCTCAGTGAATGATCAGTAGCCAGAGCTTTAAAACGAGATCAAACTCAATAGATCAGGCAGGCATATAAAGGAAGTTATGGTTTACAGACAAAATTCCCTTATTACAACTAAACTAACTCAACTACAGTTATTTAAACTAAGTCTAAACATTAGGAAACATGCATACACTTGAGATACATGATGGGTACATTCATGGATGTGACTTGGCATAGTTATATTTTACATATACAGTCAATAATGTATGTTTGTGTGTTTTTGTGTGTGTTTGTGTGTGTGTGTGTGTGTGTGTGTGTGGGAATGTGATCTGGTCAGTCCCTGGGCTCACACCAGGGGGTCGATCCTTTGAAGTCTCCAGAGCTGGAGAGAGGGCATCGCTGTTTAATTTCGGCCAGGCCACAAAGTTGTCAAATCTGCTAGGCTTTTGCAGACCGGCCGGAGCCGAGGGGAGTTTTTACGACACAGTCCAGCATGCTAAAAGCATTCTGAACATTCCAAAGTTTATTGATTATCCTGATACGTGTGCATATGCTACATGTACTGCACATCATACGCTTTTTGTCTGAAGAAGATGTGGACAGGCAAGCCTGAAGCATGGCAAAGGGACTCAGTGTCTCGTTCCCCTTCTCAGGGAACCATGGTTACATTCCTAACCCGAGACGTTCCCTTTCAGATGGGAACTTGCACTGCGTCCTAGGATGCTAATGGGGAACAAATGCCCACTCCCCCATGCTGAAGGAATGAGTGCCGTGACAAATGACATTATGTTGAGTCAATGAGTCAAGTTCCCCATCCTAGTGGTACACACCAGTGATCATCATAGACTCTATTCCCTATGGCCAGAAACCCTGGCTATGAAGGGCAGCTTAGCACAGGGCCTGGTAAAAATACCTTTAAGGGAATATGGCCAAGGATAAAACATCTTGACAGTTGCTACAGGGAACGCACCCCTTACAAGTGGTAGGGTATCGAACCGGTTTCAAATTTAAAAGAACCGAGGATTCGATACGATGCACGCATTTCGATTCTGTTTATTGATTCCTGATTTTTTTCAGTCATTCTTGCACAGTGAATGGCAGTGGGCATTTTACAGTTGTATCTATCTGCTAGGACCTGTGACAAAGACCTTATCTCATTACGCACATGCGCAGTTCATTACAATCGGCACTGACTTTTGCTTCAACACTGCATTAATCTGAAGGAATGCAGCATGTTTAAGGGGCCATTCACGTCGCGTCTAAAACGCGTGGAAAGCATGGCCGCGCCACTCCTTTTCAAAGCGCTTGCACCCCCATGCCGTCTGTCGTTGCTATGCAACCATGAACTGCTCTCTCCAAGATGACAAGCAAGTTTTAGCAAAGGATTAATTGATTTCTAGACCTTGCATTAGCTTTACTACTAGATATATTTATAGAGATGAGAAATAAAACCTGCCCTGTACAGCTATGATCAGCTGTTTGGCTATGCTTTCAATTTTGTCACAGAAAGGCCAAAGCTGATTGATTGGTTCTTGTCATATGACCTATGGTGTGCTTGCGGCATTCTGAAAAGCTGGGATGTTTTCATCTCGCCACGGCATAAGCGCGCCTGGAAACATTTGAAATAATGAACATTTGAAATAACGTGCCTACATTTAAATTAACGAACTTGCGCGTGCAAAAGATGCGATATGTGAACGGCCCCTAACTCTCCCAGCCGCAAGTCCTGCTACAAAGCACCAGATATAGTTAATATTAGCAATAGCAGCATCTCACACTCAGGTACAAAACACAGATGAAAAGACATTCACCTTTGAATTAGAGCCACATAATTCTGGATAAAGTGACAATCAGTTTTGTTTACTTTATTTTTTTAAATAGTGACCATGATTAAATACATTCGGGCAGCTACAGGACAACATGTTCTAATTTATTTTAAATTAGCCTATATTTGTATCATTCATTCAATCACTTTTTAAAAATTATTTAATTCTGTTTTATTCATAAATACTTTAGTTAATGGACGATCCACTGTTTTGAACGACTTTTGAATGGATGATTCAATGAAAAATTAATATTTAAACAGTCACTTGTTGCCACCTAGTGGAGTACTAATGTATTCAATATTACTGACTTTGCATTTTTATCTCTCTTATGTTACTGCTTCCAATAGCAACTGTCTGTTATATATTTTATGTTGTATTTTTTGTGATATACCTAAATAGTTTTGGTTTGTAATTGCTTCTGATCATTCCTTATTGAAAGTGTTATTTATAGCCTAAATGTGGCAAGAATAAAAGATAAAAACATTATTCTTGAGGTATTTGCTCTTTTTTTCTCTCCATAAAAAAATATTGGAATTGGAACCGAGAATCGATAAGAACCGGATTCGATAAGCGGAATCGGAATCGCTAAAATTAAAACGATACCTAACCCTAACGAGTGGAGGTCTCATGAAGGGAGACCTAGCAACACTCAAGGGGGCTCTAAGAATGGAGGCCTCAGCAGAAAGACTGTCTGAAGCGAGAGGAGGCCTGGCTACATTCTACACAAAGGACTGCCTACCAAGGTGGCTAAAAGAAGCCTTTCACTCGATACTGCCATCCACTTGGAGCCCTTGGGGCAGAGGCTTCAGCAGGAAGACTCTCTAACGTGAGAGGAAACCTAACAACACCACCTTGAGGACAATTAACCAAGGAATCTACTGCCCTCACAGAGCTCTCAGAGCAGAGCTATAGCGAGGGGAAACCTAACTATCTATTCTATGCTAACAGACCACCTCACTAAGGAAGCTCACAGAGAGCCATGCTACTTAGACCAGTTATCTAAAGTGGAACTTGGGGAGCAGAGGTCTCCGCATGATGACTCTCTAAATCGAGAGGAAACCTAACAAAGCTTCCCTAGGGGTGGCTAGATGAGGGAGGCTCACGGCCCCCTAGCTGAGCTCAAAGAATGGAGGCCTCAGCAAAAACGACTCTCTAAAGTAAGAGGTGACCTAGCTACATTCTACAATAAGGACTGCTTACCAAGGAGGCCCAAAGAAGCCTAACACTCGATACTGCTACCCAAGAGGAGCTTTTGGGTGGAGGCTTCTGAAGCGAGAGGAAACCTAGTGTAACGATGTAGCGGTTCGTACAGTTATTAATCAATTTATGGATGAAATATGAATATAATAATTCACAAGGTTTTATGAATTATTATGCACATATTGACCCAAGGGGGAATTAAACATATATTGTGAATCAATTACAACGAATTATAATTGATTACATATGTGATTAGTTCAGGTTCAATAATTATTTAGAGAAACTGCAACTCGTCCAGCAAATCGCTGCAGTTATTCTCTGGCCATTAAAGTGACTTGGTCTTCAGTTGAAAGAACAAACAGAACAATCGAGCGTGAATAACGTTTTAATATATGCAAACTACGAATACAGAGGTTATACGTCTAAATATATATACAAGAATATACACACCTATGTACAAGAGTGGAAGTAGAGAAGGAAAGAGAGAAGGCAAGTAGCAAACTTACAAACAGTCCTAAGCCAGCACGGAAATCAGTTTCATCATCTAAGATTGAGAAACGGCACTATACTTGCATTGGTTGTGCGTGTCGAATTTCAGTTTAGCGCTGGTGCGGTTAGTTGGCTTCATCCGTTCCGCGGGAAGGTTTGAACCGAGGACTTGAGAGTGAGTTTCGCTGGAAGATGGCGGTCCCGAAGCTGAGCGCGATGGCAGCGCGTGGTCCCAGGAGACGTCCGAGAGAGACGTGCACGAGGTGCTCGTGAGACAATCGGGAGAACACACGGGGAAGGTGTGTGTCGTTGTTTTTATGGAAACCCAAGCTAACACACCTCCTGAATTGTAGTGGCCAATAGATGCGCAGCACTATTTGGCGGGCAAAGTTCCTTTGTTTGGTCTCCTAGCTGAATTTGCATACTTAATGACTATCAGATCGGGTTTCGAGATGGAGTACATTCTTCACAGTATCATTAAACACATAGAAAAATGCATTTGTCAGCTATGTGACATATCTCAGTGAATAGCTCAAGTCCGGAGCTTTACGGAGAGATCAAACTCGATACGTCAGAAATGCGTATAAAAGAAGTTATGGTTTACAGACAAAATTCCATAATTAAAATGCACACTAGCAAAAATACACTCATTTAAACACTAGGAAAACATGCATATGCCCTAAATACATGATGGATATATTTTGGCATAGTTGTATTTTACATATACAGTCAAAAGTGTATGTTTGTGTGTTTCTGTATGTGTTTGTGTGTGTGTGGGTGTGTGTGGGTGTGTTGGAATGTGTTCTGGACAGTCTCTGGGGGGTAGTGTTCCTTTGAAGTCACCAAAGTGAGGAAGTTGGAGTTTTCTGTTTACCCTCACAGGTCCACAAACCTGCCGAAAGTCACAGCAGTCCGAAGCCGATTTAGTAATTTATAAACAAAGTTCATCAGGTTAAAAGCGTTCTGAAAACTCCAAAGTTTATTGACTCTGAACGGATCCATCCAGACGTTACAGTCCCCCTTTCGGCCAACGAAGTTCCTGTGCGGACTTCGTTGGACGTTAACCAAGTTTGATGGCACATGGATCCGGATGGTCACACAGCAGGTGGTTCCTACTGGTCCTTGAGGAAGGGCGGATAGGCACTTGTCTGTGGACTCTTGCATCCCTTTGGTCCCTTTGGATAGGATGAAGGCCAGGCCCAGGGCGAGTGCGTACTTGATTGCCATGGAGAGGCAACGGACTGTGTTGGCAGCAGTCCAAGCTCTAGGTGAGCTGGTCAGGACAGGCAGTCGTGAGAGTGCTTGGAGGGCTGCATCGATGGGAGTACTGTCACTTAGCTGGGACCCCCCTTTGTCAATCCTCAGTTCCAGTCCTGGATCTAAGGTGTGATGGTGATTCCTGGAGGAGGATGGGATTTCCAGTTCTGACTGGTTCTCTTTGCTTGAGAGACAGTATGCTGCCAGATGGCTGCGGTGAAGGATGGAACCCAGGGGTACCTGGATCCACTTACTTGGATTGGGCAGGTTGACACGAGTGGCAGTGTTGTGCTGATGGTAGGTTAGGGTGGCAGCATGAGTGGGGGTGTGGACGAGCAGTCGATCACCCACAATCTCGGCTTGTGTTCCGATGACTGGGGTGCGAGGCCTGGCCTTGGCGGGGCAGCGTGTGTCACTGGTCATGGGCTGCAACTGGCCCATTCCTTCAGTGTGGTTTCTGAGGAAGAGCTGGTTAGGGGAGAAGTACTGAAAGTCTTTGGTGAAACTACGGCTGCAAAAGTGGGGAGCCAGGCACAGCCGTGGGTTGCTGTTGTGGTAGGCTACCACATCTGAGGTGTGTTTCTTGGCATGGGTGTTACATTGCCACCACCTGATATTGACCTTGTCTTTGGGTCTGGAGATGTTATCTGGTTCACCGCTGGGTAGATTGAGAAGGACAGCCACCTCATTCTGCTCGGGGTCGACGTGCAGTAGGATGGCAGCACCCAGGGAGTCAGTGAGGTGGGCTGGAATGGTCTTGGTGGGTCTGCCCTGAAGCGAGAGGAAACCTAGTGTAACGATGTAGCGGTTCGTACAGTTATTAATCAATTTATGGATGAAATATGAATATAATAATTCACAAGGTTTTATGAATTATTATGCACATATTGACCCAAGGGGGAATTAAACATATATTGTGAATCAATTACAACGAATTATAATTGATTACATATGTGATTAGTTCAGGTTCAATAATTATTTAGAGAAACTGCAACTCGTCCAGCAAATCGCTGCAGTTATTCTCTGGCCATTAAAGTGACTTGGTCTTCAGTTGAAAGAACAAACAGAACAATCGAGCGTGAATAACGTTTTAATATATGCAAACTACGAATACAGAGGTTATACGTCTAAATATATATACAAGAATATACACACCTATGTACAAGAGTGGAAGTAGAGAAGGAAAGAGAGAAGGCAAGTAGCAAACTTACAAACAGTCCTAAGCCAGCACGGAAATCAGTTTCATCATCTAAGATTGAGAAACGGCACTATACTTGCATTGGTTGTGCGTGTCGAATTTCAGTTTAGCGCTGGTGCGGTTAGTTGGCTTCATCCGTTCCGCGGGAAGGTTTGAACCGAGGACTTGAGAGTGAGTTTCGCTGGAAGATGGCGGTCCCGAAGCTGAGCGCGATGGCAGCGCGTGGTCCCAGGAGACGTCCGAGAGAGACGTGCACGAGGTGCTCGTGAGACAATCGGGAGAACACACGGGGAAGGTGTGTGTCGTTGTTTTTATGGAAACCCAAGCTAACACACCTCCTGAATTGTAGTGGCCAATAGATGCGCAGCACTATTTGGCGGGCAAAGTTCCTTTGTTTGGTCTCCTAGCTGAATTTGCATACTTAATGACTATCAGATCGGGTTTCGAGATGGACCTTGTCTTTGGGTCTGGAGATGTTATCTGGTTCACCGCTGGGTAGATTGAGAAGGACAGCCACCTCATTCTGCTCGGGGTCGACGTGCAGTAGGATGGCAGCACCCAGGGAGTCAGTGAGGTGGGCTGGAATGGTCTTGGTGGGTCTGCCCTGAAGCGAGAGGAAACCTAGTGTAACGATGTAGCGGTTCGTACAGTTATTAATCAATTTATGGATGAAATATGAATATAATAATTCACAAGGTTTTATGAATTATTATGCACATATTGACCCAAGGGGGAATTAAACATATATTGTGAATCAATTACATGGTCTTGGTGGGTCTGCCAGTGGCAAAGTCCAGCACAGTTTGTGTAGGATACTGAGGAATCCTATTCATAGCCACTCTGTCCATAGAGAAGCTAACTTCTCGCAGCAGGTCTGTCAACAGAGCTATAACCAGCTGATTTTGGGCAAAGTCATTCTGGAGGACTGTAAACAGTTGCTTCCTTGAGTTCACTGTTTGGATCAGCAGGAAACTGTAAGTATAGAGAACCACCACAATACCTTTCCGGGATTTGCAGGTGGTTTGCAGGGTTTGGCTCTGTGTTGCGAGTTGTTTCCTCAGTTGTAGGCGGAGCTTGTTGCGATGCTGATGAGGGGAGCAGGCTGTGAGGAGACTCGAGTCTCCTGGTTGGTACAGGTGCAACGGCAGTGGCACCTGCCGTGCCATCAGTAGTTCTGTGGGGAACACCTGAGTTGACTCCTGTATGGTGTCTGTGATGGCCATAAGCATCAGAGGAGGTTTTACAGTCCAGTCTTTCTGGTCAACTGACCGTGGAAACGTGACTCCTCTGCGTTGCAGTGGAGCTCTGTGATTTGGGTTTACAGTTTGGACTTGACAGCAAACCTGACATTCTCTGACATACTCTGCCACATCTTTCTGCATGCTGGGCCAGTACGCCACTTGTTTCAAAGTCTCATAAATAGTTGTGGTGCCATGGTGTTTGGCACATGGTGTGTCGTGGGTGTATATCCGTTCACCCCCCTTTTGGCCCTGTGGCAGTACAAGCTTTGGCGCTGTGAGGACATCAGGGACATACTTTAGAAAGTTCACTCCCACACGCAGCATGTGGTAGGTCTCATGCAGTCGTTTGCGGCTAGGGCCCGCCGTGGGACCAGATGCCGTGAACGGGAGGTTGGAGGGGTCTGAGTGATGGTACAAAGCATTTCGAAAGGAAATGTTGGAAAGTTTGGTTGTCAGTGGCAGTGGCAGTAAGGTGGGAAATGTTGCAGGACCAGTCCGCTGGCTGCGGGTTGTTGTTGCCACACTGAGGGTGGGTGAATGGGGTGGGTGTGACCATAGCTTGTTATGCAGTGTGCCAGTCTTGGCAAGGGCATTAGTTTGGTTGTTCACGCCTTTGTCACGCCCTGGTTGCTTTAAGCGTCTTTTCACCTTTTCCCCATAAGTGATCGTGTTGTGTGTTTGGGTGATGTCATCACGTGTTTGGAACATGTGTTGATGTTTCACCGGCATGTTGTGTTTAGTTTTGAAACCAGTTTGTTTCCAGCCCAGAAGATGGCATGTGAAACAAGGTCTGGCATAGTGTGAGTCTGTGCACATGAGTTCTCTGATGTTATGAGCTGAGGAGACGTGAAGGGTTTTGAGGGTAGCTGCTGCTTCACCATACTGACATGACTGGGGACCCCACCTGCTGTTCTGTGGTTGGCAGGGTTGGTTTCTTAACCATCGTACCCCTGCATTTGCCTGTGGGATGCCCTCATAGATGTAGAAGCATCCATCGACGTAGGCCATGGGCATTCCTTGGCACGCATTCTCTTTGAGGTACCTGTGACAGGTTGGTCGCTGTTGTTGGGGTACCATTATCTCAAGTGTCAATGCTGGTGTGCTGTTATAGCCGTTTTGGCAGGCAGCTGAATCTCCGCTCCATGCAGACTTGTGCTTTCTGGCACGTCGTGGCAGTGGCACTTGCTGGTTTGACTTCCTGGAGTCGATGGTGGGTCGCCACTTGCTGTCTGGTTTGACAATGGACCAGATGGGGACTGAATAGGTGCTGTTGCATGGGCAGCTAACACCTTTTTCTTCCATGAAACAAATAGTTTCCTGCACTGGTTCATGTGAGGCAATAGGGCCATTGTACTGTCTGATGCAGGTGGGAGGAGTGTTTGGGTGTGTGGAAACACCCATTGTATGAAAGTTAGTGAGGCCACAGTCTAAAGAGTCTTTGGCAAATGACACTCTGGATTCGTTCAGGAACTGTTGAAGTTTTTGACAGTCTGCATCATTCTTTGGGACATTTGCATCTTTCTGAATCTGTTGGCCTTTAGACTCCAACCTGGGGAATGGCTCCTCTGTTGTGGTGTTAACTGTCAGGCTGGCTGTCAGAGGTGTAGCGCCTTTTTGAGTTTCACAGGCAGGCTGGTTAGCGACTGTGGGTACAGCGAGGTGTTGGTCCTCCATCAGCTCCGTTCTGTGCACCTGTTCTGTGGGTACCAGTTTGATGGAAGTGATGGAGATGCTCTTCAAGGATGCTGTGAACCTTGCGTTGTCTGAGCTTCCTTCTGGGACCATTGCAGCTGGTATTAAGTTAATGACCGTTAACCTGAGTTCAAAGTCATAGGGGCCGTGGTCCATTATCCATTCTAGATGGTGGGCTTTGGGAATGCTGATGTCTGTGACCATGCATTTGTTGAGCCAGCTGTGAACTAGGTAGGGTGACACTTCAGTTAGCGGTGTGGCTTTTAGAGTGAGTCCAAGTTCCACGCCTTTAGGTGAAAGTGTGAAGGAGCCCAGCATGTGGCTTAGGGTTTGACCACATTGCCTGTTGAGCCAAACAACACCCCCTTTGGTGTAAGGTGGTACTACAGTTTCCTGTGTGTGGAGCCAAACAGCACCCCCTTTGGTGTAAGGTGGTACTACAGTTTCCTGTATGTGGATCAGGATGCAGACCTCTTGGGTGGTCTGGCCTGACAGGAAGTTGGCAGTGTTGACAGGAACAACAGGAAGCTGTACAGTCATTGGGGCCCACAACAACTCATTTGCACTGTCCGTATGAGCATTAGAGTGCATCAGGAGGTCTGGAAGGACCAGGAAGTGATGGGTTAAATGCCAGTTGTTCCATTTGAAGTTCACAACGCAGATTGACAGTCATCATGGTTGACAGACGAAAGTCCAATGGGAAGCGTGTTTGCATGTTGACAAATGGGAGGTCCGGTGTTCCTTCAATGAGAGCACTTAACAGCGTGTGGCTGAAGGCTGAGTTGTCTGCCCACAGTGTGAGAATAATGTCTGTTGTAGTTACATCATTCAGCTGTGAGTCTGTCGTGACCTTGGAGCAGAGGGAGTTACAGTCTATGGTGAGTTGAAGTGCGCCGGGTAGCGAACTTGAACTGTGCTCTGAGACGGGGTTCCCGCGGTTAGCTGGAAGATTTCCCGCGACCTCTGTGACCTGACCGTCTGGCTCAGGTGGTCTGGGTGACTGGGAAGGCAGAAGTTCACACACTTGAGGCCAGATTTTCAGCGGTCTGGCGTTCAATAAGGGCTCAAAGCAGTCTAGCAGGTCTTTGTGGGTGAAACAGGGAAACGTGTCCATTTGTGCTACGCACACAAGAGGTACCAGGCTCACTCGACCAATAGTGTGGTGCATGGGAGCTGTGTGTTCAAGGCGGACCTCATTTGGACTGTGCGACTGCACATTCAGCTCACATCTTTGTGACTTGAGAGTCTGATTTTGTCTTTCAGCTTCATTTCTCAGTCTTTCAAAAAGGTAAGGACAGGTTTCTGGGCAGTGATCAGAGCCTGGGTAACTGGTTGGATTTTCTACAGTCTTTTTAGACGCTGTTCTCTGCTTGGCTTGAGCTTCGTCGACCAAGTCTCGCAGCTGCTGAATAGACATGCTGCGTGAGCAGGCCAGGGCTGCCAGATGATCACTCACCACAGGGTGCAGCTCTCGGAGAATCAGAGTGTTGAAGATGAAATCTTCCTCCATTGCTGGCTGGTTACGTGCTCCGTAGTACCCTCTTTGCATTCGGCTGTAGCAAGTGTATGGGTTTTTTAGTCTGCCCCGTTTTAGGTCCATGGCAGCAGGGAGCCCTTGATCTGATGCAGGGTCAGAAAGCTTTTGGATCAGCGCCTGTCGCAGGTGCTGGCAGTTGGATGTGACAGCTGCTGGCAAAGTTTCCTGGCCGCTGGACGTTTTGGGCAGTGGACTTTTAACCCCATTTGGAATTAGGGCTTCTTGACTGGTTAGGGGAAACTCGGTGATGTGTGTTTCCCCTCCCAGGCCACTTTTCAGCTCTCTGTAACCAGTGTCAAGTTCATTCACATAGTCTCTTTGTTGTTTCGGAGCCATAACTCCTTTCTGGGCCTGTTTAAGATGATTTTCACAGGTCAGGGATTTGGTGTGTCTGTCTTTCGGCTTAGTCTCTGCTTTGGCTAGGGGAGCTTCGCTGTGTTGGAGTTTTTCAGTCAGTTCTCTACGCTCCACCTCCAGGTGGAGCTCTGCAAGGGCTTTTTGAAGTCTTTGCAGCTCCTCCTGTAGCTCGGGTTTGGATTCATCCGCTGTCCAACGCTGGTCCTGGGTCTCGACGAGTCGCTGATCCTGGTGACGATGAATCTGGGCCTGATTCCTCCGGGCATCCTCCGCCTGGAGCTTGAGGTTGTGGGCGATGGCTCGGATGACTTTCGCCCATTCTTTGTAGCTCGGCGTCGGACCGTGGGACATCAGTCGGTTCAGGTTGTCGTCCAGCTGCTCGTTGCTTAGGTGCTGGGAATCCACAGCGGCGTTGGACAGGAACGTGCTGGTCAGGGAGCCCAACCAGGTCTTGAGTCGGTCCCCGTGGGTGCTGGGGCTGGCTGCTCTGAACACGTTAGCTTGCTGTTGGCGAGAGAAAGACAGCACAAACAGAACCAATGCAAGCATGTGCAGAACTAACGACTTATAACAATGCATGATTATATAACTCTTTGGTTTGGTTCCAGTTAACTGGTGCAGACAGTTAGTGGAATATAGGCTAGACACTTAATTGTCGATAGCCAAAAGGACCACGCGGGTCAATTTGTGTGGGTGAGTGCCAGATTTGAATAAAGATTTCGACAGGCGGTAGCCCTAAGAGTCCTTTGATGACTCTCGCTGCTCGGTCGTCTATCTATTACTCAGTTTTCTGTGATGGCTCTCACAGGCTCTGCTTTTACATGAACTAAAAGAAAAACAAACACAGTAGAAAGGCAAAACAGAACAGGGGGGATGTAATTAAATGAGAAATAGAGCAGTAAACAAATAGAAAGGAGTAAAAATAGAGTAGCAACAAAATAAAACAGAAGGGCTAGAGGGGAGAAGTGAAACTTAAACTTCCTATCACAGCTGGGTTTATGACGGGGCCAGGCGGGTGCACTGCTGCGTCATAAAACCTAGAGGGATGGTATGGATCAAGAGTATAAGGGTTGGCCCGCACCTGAATAATCGAAGAATATGTAATATTCTGTGGCTTTCAATTAGGTGAAGTGACTGTATGTCACTAATTTAGGCCTGGGTGAATTGTGGGTGCTCAGATAAGAACTCAATGGCAGGCAACCTTTTCTAGACGTTTAAACACTCGACTGCGGTGTCCGTGGCAACCTGTCCCCTTTGTATCACGGTGCAACCTCTCAAACAGGGAACATCAGCACAATTGCGCACTTCGGTAAGGTATTTGCGCTCTGCCCTCTGGCGTCTGGTCAGAGTTACTGCATCCCCTTTCTTTAATTCGTGATATAAAAACGAGCGCTTGTGGGGTTCTGACCCTTACGCTGTTTTAACTGCACGGTCACGATTACAACTATAGAACCTCAGCGGATTCTTTCATAAATATATATGTACCGTTTTACTCACGCATACACAACTCTGGGAATCAATCCCTTTGGTGCAAACTTTAATGCACGCGAATATGTAACTTTTGCGGGGTTTCTTCGCCGCTGTTACAGTTCACGCTGGATCAGGGCGTAAACCAGCTCCAAAATTTTACACATCAATCGATAAACCAGATGAACTGCTCTCCGATTAGATTTGTAAGGGGGATCACGTGGTTTGGGTAGCTAGGCCAAACGACGTAACCCAGGAGCGCCAGCTATATTGTGAATTATTGGACGACACAAGTAATTCAGTTATAATAGCGGCAAATATAATAAGGCCTTTTTAAAGAGGGATCGCAGGAATCTCGCCACGACTCTCTAAACTCGCTGAACACGATTCAATTCGTTTATTCAAGCGGAAATTAATATTCAAAACTGTAACTTACTGCAAAGATTGTCGTCCTTCACAGATACGAGCTTGAAATATTAATGGACTGCAGTGTATTTCACGGTCAACCAAGGCTAGGCCTGCAGTTTTTTTAGACACAAACAGTAGCTTGTTAATGGTGTGTAGGGTGAGGACGCGTGTGTCGTCTCACTGAATAAAGCACGCATACACACATTAAATCATACAAAATTATTCTACATTGCTCTTTTACCAAAAACCAAGTTTAAAACGTTGCTCGCGAATTCTCCACCAAATACCGTAACAATGTAGCGGTTCGTACAGTTATTAATCAATTTATGGATGAAATATGAATATAATAATTCACAATGTTTTATGAATTATTATGCACATATTGACCCAAGAGGGAATTAAACATATATTGTGAATCAATTACAACGAATTATAATTGATTACATATGTGATTAGTTCAGGTTCAATAATTATTTAGAGAAACTGCAACTCGTCCAGCAAACCGCTGCTTCTCATAGAATATTATGAACGGCGTTATTCTCTGGCCATGAGAACAACTTGCTATTATAGCATCAAAGCATAAAACGATCGAAAACATTAAAGTGACTTGGTCTTCAGTTGAAAGAACAAACAGAACAATCGAGCGTGAATAACGTTTTAATATATGCAAACTACGAATACAGAGGTTATACGTCTAAATATATATACAAGAATATACACACCTATGTACAAGAGTGGAAGTAGAGAAGGAAAGAGAGAATGCAAGTAGCAAACTTACAAACAGTCCTAAGCCAGCACGGAAATCAGTTTCATCATCTAAGATTGAGAAACGGCAGTATACTTGCATTGGTTGTGCGTGTCGAATTTCAGTTTAGCGCTGGTGCGGTTCGTTGGCTTCATCCGTTCCGCAGGAAGGTTTGAACTGAGGACTTGAGAGTGAGTTTCACTGGAAGATGGCGGTCCCGAAGCTGAGCGCGATGGCAGCACGTGGTCACCGGAGACGTCCGAGAGAGAAGTGCACGAGGTGCTCGTGTGTCGTTGTTTTTATGGAAACCCAAGCTAACACACCTCCTGAATTGTAGCGGCCAATAGATGCGCAGCACTATTTGGCGGGCAAAGTTCCTTTGTTTGGTCTCCTAGCTGAATTTGCATACTTAATGACTATCAGATCGGGTTTCGAGATGGAGTACATTCTTCACAGTATCATTAAACACATAGAAAAATGCATTTGTCAGCTATGTGACATATCTCAGTGAATAGCTCAAGTCCGGAGCTTTACAGAGAGATCAAACTCGATACATCAGAAATGCGTATAAAAGAAGTTATGGTTTACAGACAAAATTCCATAATTAAAATGCACACTAGCAAAAATACACTCATTTAAACACTAGGAAAACATGCATATGCCCTAAATACATGATGGATATATTTTGGCATAGTTGTATTTTACATATACAGTCAAAAGTGTATGTTTGTGTGTTTCTGTATGTGTTTGTGTGTGGGTGTGTGTGTGTGTGTGTGTGTTGGAATGTGTTCTGGACAGTCTCTGGGGGGTAGTGTTCCTTTGAAGTCACCAAAGTGAGGAAGTTGGAGTTTTCTGTTTACCCTCTCAGGTCCACAAACCTGCCGAAAGTCACAGCCGTCTGGAGCCGATTTAGTAATTTATAAACAAAGTTCATCAGGTTAAAAGCGTTCTGAAAACTCCAAAGTTTATTGACTCTGAACGGATCCATCCAGACGTTACACTAGCAATGCCACCATGAAAACAGTAAACCAGGGAGGCTCCAAAAGAGAGCCAAACACCCAGTCTACTGATCTCACAGAGCTCTCAGAGCAGAGGCTTCAGCATAACGACCCTCTATAGCAAGGGGAAACCTAACTACGCTTTACGCTAAAAGACCACCTCACCAAGGAGGCTCAAAGAGAGCCACACAACTCGGACATGTATCTAATGCAGGGCTCTGAGAAGCGGAGGTTTCAGCATGATGATTTTTAGAGAGGAAACCTCGCAACGATCCCCAAAAGGGTGGTTGCACCAAGGAGGCTCAAAGAGAACCATACAACCTGGCGCAACCAGGTTCACCCAGAGATTCCCCTCCATGGCTACCATTGCTGCCATCAATTGGCCGATCGCAGCAGCAGTTTTTTGGTGGCACGGAGAGCAAGATCTGTAGTGCGACGCAGTTCTGCTACACCTCAGTGGGGAGCCCCTAGCCCTGGTCCAGGTCTTTCAGCAGATCACATCTCTTGTGCCACCACATCAGATCTAATCTGTTTGTGATGCAAAACATCACAGACAGATTAGTGTCTGTGATGTCTTAGTGTCTGTGATGTCTGCGGGGCAGGCAGGCTGTGAGAATTCAGAAACAACATCATCCTCAACAGCCACATCCTGCTCTTTTTGCCTTGAAACCAGGAGAGCACTTGCTGCTGGATCGGAGGATGTGAGCGATAACAAATGCTCGTCCAGCAGCTCGTCCTCGTCAGCTATCGAATGAGAAATAGCCATACCTCTCTTGAATTCCTCAGCTAGCTCCATCTGAGAGCCCCTTGATCTCAGTTTCCTCTTCGCCTCAGCTGAAGCAGGTCCTGATCCGTGGGGAACAAAGGATTGTTCCAAATCCCTCAAGAAAAGGGACAAACAAGAGTGGAGTTTTTTGTAGGAAAACTCTCGCAATGCTTGCATTCAGTCCCCTCGAGGACAGAGCGAGCATGCTACTCACCCAAGCAAATCACGCACAGCTCATGTGTGTCATCAGGTGTTAGCTAGCGTTGCATGGATGAACACACTTCTTGAAAGATTTAGTTGCCATACTGCCTTCAACACGTAACATCAAACAAATAGCCCCTGAAGATAAGAAAGAGGATAACGTGCACTACAGGCGCCCTATTCATACTCTGGTTGCACTGGTAGTGACTTTATGGGCTGTCTTCAGCCAATGCCATTGTTGTGTTTTGGCATTCCACATTAGCGTCCTAGGCCACAGTGCGAGTTCCCATTCGAAAGGAAACACACAACATTCTGAAGGACTCATATCACCCTGCCCATCACCTGTTTAAACTGTTGTAATCTGGGAAATGCTACAGGTCTATCAAAAGATGCACCACAAAATTCATGAACAGTTTATATTTTAAAGCTATCACCACACTGAACTCTGAACTGAAAGCACACCATTCAACTACAATACATCCTTGACATGCAAGAACCATTTTTGTGCAATAACATTATGAGCACTTTCTTTCATTTATGTGCAATATGGCCTTCGTTTGTAATATGCACTTTTAGCTATTATTTTAACTATGTTGGCAAGTCATAATTTTGTTGTGTGTTTGTATAATGACAATAAAGGATCTAATTAAAAACTAATAATAATATAAGAATTGTTTGAGTATCAAATCAGCATGTTAGAATGATTTCTGAAGGATGTGGCACTGAAGACAGGAGTAATGATGCTAAAAATTCAGCTTTTTTCACCGACCCCAAACTTTTAAATAGTAGTGTAGAACAGTCTAGCATCTACATGGTGCACAAAAAACACTCAGAACACCTTAACAATCACATTGCAACAGCCTAGCAACCTTGGCAGCAACTTTTGCATATGCAACCATCAGTCACAATTTCTTAAAGGTGATAAAGAGGATCTTTTCGTCGACTGAGAAACCAAAGACTGTTACTGAGTTTTTGAATGATCGCATAAACGATTGGCTGATGTTTTTAAGGCCCTACCTCGTGCACAGATGATGTATATTAATATTATTCCTTTCAGTGCACCTAATAAATAGTCTTTTATCAGTTAGTAAAGACAGTTTCAAGTGATATTGCAAAAATGTATAAAACAAAACATCCTCTTTAGCACCTTTAACAAAGTTAGGAAAACCAAGTGCATCAAATCTAGATTGAAGATACATCACATTGTACAGTGCACTAACAATAACTTGATGGCTCCTACAAGCCTGTGCTGAGAGGCTGACATTTTCTCTGCTATGAAAAATGTGCAGCTTTATATTACCAAAGTAAAAAGATGAGGTCCAATGTCAACAGACCATTTGGACTTAACACCATGTGCAGAGGGTGTTGTCATTTATAAATGTGAAGCACAGTGCAAAACTCAACACCCACACCCTCGTTTTCTCTGAGGAGCTTGTTTAGTAGCTCTAAATGTCATCCCCACTGTGAGTCACATTTGGCTTCAAATTTGGACTTAATTCTCTTAAAGAGATGTTTCACAAAATCACCAACAAAATCACCAACAAATCACGTCCTCACTGTCTTGTGCTATCCTGCTCCATGTATCTGCAGGTTAAATGGAGTTGATCAGATATTTGCTAAATGATGTCAAGAATTTGTGCTTGCATAGAATGATTTTTATTAAAAGGACATGCACAGTGATACTCAACACAACTGACTACTCAACAAAGCAATCAGATGTCAAGAAAGAAGCTTAAAAGAGACCTGGGCCTAAAAGATCCAACAGAGAAACAGGGCAGAAACAATAGAGTCTAGACTTGTATATCAGGACAATTATACAATTGCTTTACAAGAGGACAGCCAAACATAGTACAGTGATTAACACCATCAGGGAGGCGACACCCTCAGAGATTATAAAATATGATGACATCACAGTATGAGGTTAAACCATCACCATTTCACCACAATGGATGAAGCCACTTGGACACATGCCGATATCTAATGGAAAAACACATCCAGATGCTCCAAAACTAAACAGTAAAAGATATTCAGTGATGATCTGGATGACTGAGTGTTCACAGGCTGGTTCACAGTGCACCATTCATAGGTGATGTTATGGAATGGCAATAACACTATAGTTTGCAGTATTTCCCATTAATTACCTAGACTTTGGCAGCCTGTTACAGTCTAATCCAGGGGTGTCCAATCCTGGTCCTAGAAGGCCACTGTCCTGCAAAGTTCAGCTCCAGCCCCAATTAAACACACCTGAAAAAGCCAGAACCATACTAGAAACTTCCAGGCAGGTGTGTTGAGTCAAGTTGGAGCTAAACTCTGCAGGACAGTGGCCCTCCAGGACCGAGTTTGGAAACTCCTGTTCTAATCTGTCCCACCGCAATTTCATATTGAACTGAAAATATGTTTACACTTCTCAAAATAACATTATTGAAATGGGTTTGTAATCCTGTTTACACAGAAACTGCAGTTTTCAGCCAAAATAAAAGCTTAAAGAAGCAACTCTTGCAAGTGAAGAAATTAAGACCAAAGTATTTTAATTTTCCTACTGTAGTGTAAAATATTATGAAATATTCATTTTTTAATTTATATTTATTTTACAGTGCAGTTGTATTACAATATATTATACATTTTATTTTAATAATAATTATTAGTAGTAACATATTGTGAATGTAATGAAGATTGAGATCTATGAGAACTATATCACGACTCAAAAGAGGTTTGAGTCCACATTTAAATGTGCTGTATGTAATTTTTTTTTTTTTTTTTTTTTTTTTTTTTACTGTACTGAAGCACAAAAATACCATAATATGTTTGCAGAGATTTAGGAAACATGCTAAGTTCACATACTCGTTTCTCTGAAAAACAATGCTACAGCCAGTTATTCTACTTTTAAATGTGCGTTCCATGTCAGAATGTCTGTTTTTGTTTTGGTCTATGTGATCCTACCCACTGCCAATTTACCCAATAATATTTCGACACCCCGGGTTGCCTGTTGGCAGAAAACAAAGCATAGTGCAGCCATGAAAGCCAGCAAAGAAACTTGGTCAGAGATCGCAGATACTACCTGACCTAAAAAGCCGCCGAGGCTAAAAAGCTCCATCTAAAAAGCTCTATATCCAGAGATATATTAAAATGCGGATAAATCATGTCATCAACTTACAGTGTAAGACTCGTTGCCCTCCATTGTCCATTGCGCTCGTTCCTGTTGCATGTCCTCAATCTGGCAACTAGCGTGAGTGTCGAGTCTGAGGAGGAGGGGGTGAGGGAGACAACTCTCTCCAATATTTTGAATTTGGACTGCAGTACCCATTTCAACCACTAGCTGTCAATATTACATACTGCACCTTTAAAGTCAATGCAAAGACTTTTTAGGCCCTGTCCCAAATGGCACACTTCATATGCACTTTCGGCTGTGTGGACTAACAATGGCTGCCATCTGAACGTGTCCGTTAAGTCCTTGCAACCACAGGTTGTCCCATTTGTCATTTCAAGTTTCAGAAGGGTGTTCATGAGCGCCCCCTCTTGCAGTCAATATGTACACTTTTGCTGAGCACACACTGAAGTTAGCTCCATTCTGTCGCAATTCTTCCTGACAGTCAAAGTGGCATTATATCACGAAAGTGCAGACTCATAGGAAGACTGCAAGTGTTTAGGGTGCCATTTTGGGACAGGGCCTTACTCTGTTCAATTTGGACACTGAAAACAAGTTGGAACTCTTAGTTTTCAACTCTCAAAGTGTACCAGACTGATGCATTTAACTTTAAAATAAACAAAATAGTAGGACCAAGGTCCAACCCCCATAGTCTCACAAAATTCCATGGGGAGCACTGTTTTTATATATACCATAGTACTGTATGATTACCATATTATTTAGAATATTCTATTTGAATATGAAAGAATATGGCATACCTTCAAAGAAGACCTTGGTGTTACTATTGGTACATATCTCCAAAAAACACAATATTACTGTCTAAAACACATGGTGTTCCCATGGAATGATGTCCAAAAAATGTAGCTCAAATCTCTTAAATGTTACATGTTGTTAGATTTGCAGTTATTTTTGATAAATGATAGGTTTGTGCTTTTTGGTGCAGTGTTAGTTAAATTGATCATAAAGGCGCATATTCAGAACATTACACCGGACAAACAGCTGTGAGCTGTAAAGCAAACACAGACAGTTATGCTGCCGGATAGGGATGTTGTTGTCTGGCAAAGCCATCAGAAGATTCCAGTATTTGAAGCCAGCTTTAAAAAATGCTGCTTATATAATGGGGCACAGGAGGTAAAGAGAGTCTGAGCTAACTTTTTAAGGGGCTTTGCAAACAGTTTTTTTTTTTTTTTTGAAAGCTATTGTGATCTTTCATTTAAGGAAGCATCCACTTCACCCAACTCACCTAAACACATGTATGCGCATAATAACTGATTCCTCTGAATAATGTATGTATGTATATCCACGGTTACGTTTAAAAAATTACTGACGAAAATGTTTGTTTGATGAACATTAGTAAAAAATAAAAAATATGCATCATGAAGTGAAAGACGGATCGTATTAACAGATACTATTTTTTATTTTAATAATGTTTCGGTAAATGTTAAAATTAACATTAAAGGGTTAGTTCACCCAAAAATGAAAATTCTGTCATTAATTACTCACCCTCATGTCATTCCTAAACCATAAGACTTTTGTTTATCTTCTAAATGCAAATGAAGATCTTTTTGATGAAATCTGAGAGAAAAGTTCATAAAGAGATTGTAAAACTAATCCATATGAATTGAGTGGTTTAGTCCAAATTTTCTGAAGAGACTCACTTTATATGATGAACAGATTGAATTTAGGCTTTTATTCACATATAAACATTCATCAACTCACACATCAGTTGTGGTAAAGCATGTTTGCTTGACTTGTGCGAGAACCAATGAGATTCATTCTCGCGTGTTAGACATCACGTTTGAGCTTCCGTCATTCAGGTTTGGTTGAGCTTCTGTTTCTGTTCACTGATCAGTGTTTATATGTGAGTAAAAGCGTAAATTAAATCTGTTCATCATAAAAAGCGTTTGAGTCAGAAAATGTGGACTAAACAACTCAATTCAAATGGATTAGTTTTACAATCTCTTTATATAGCATTAAAGTATTAATCGCGTAGCTTTCAATATAGAAACAGAAAGCTCTCAGATTTCATCAAAAAGATTTTGGGGTGAATCAACCCTTTAACTAAGATTAATAAATGCAGGAAAACTTTATTTTAAGGTGTCCTTGTGTAATGATTCATCACTTAGACTGGGATCCATTTGCATGCTTTATCAAAACGGAGTGGTCGTACAGGCTGGGTCAGACAGGGGCAAACAGGAATGACAGAGGCAGGCAGTATCGTGGTCAGAAGACAGGCAAATAGTCAGGACAGGCAGATATCACTCACAGAACAGTAGACAGGCAAGGATCAAAGGGCAGGCAGCGAGGGTCGAGAAACAGAGTCAAACGTAGTCAGCAACAGGGAATCAAACAGGGTATAAACGCTCAGTAATGTCCACCTAGGCAAAACAAGACTTCGCGGAGTATTGGGGTGTTTGGCAGTCTTTTATAGTCCGGGTTATGGGTTACAGCTGGTGATGTAATCAGTCAAAGGTACGGGCTTGTGGAAAATGTAGTGCAAGTGTCTGCGTGTGTGTTGACGGCTCCCTCCAATGGCTAGAGGAGGGAACCACGGAGTTCGTCTCTGTGACAGATTTGGTATGGGCCAACGTACCTTGGGCTTAATTTGCGGCAGGGGAGCTTCACGGAGATCCCGTGTGGATAGCCAGACCCATTGACCCGGCTGGTACGGGGGAGCTGGACGGCGGCGACGGTCTGCTTGATCCTTCTGCCTGCGGACAGTGTGTTGAAGGTGGGTGTGTGCTCTATCCCAGGTCGCCTCACTACGGGTCATCCAGTCGTTGACTGTGGGAATGTTGGTGGGCTCCCCAGGCCATGGGAATAATGGAGGTTGGAATCCAAGAATGCACTGGAATGTGGGACCAGGGGCATTGTGGAAGTGGTAGAGGTTGTAGCAAGCCAGCAGAGAGTTGATGTGAGGGTTTATTTCTTTGGCAGACTTGACATTCATTGACAAAGTGAATAGTATATTTGGGCAGAGATGGCCACCAGAATCGATTCTGAAGAAGTTGAGTGGTTGCTGTAATACCAGGATGACCAGAAGAGGGAGAATTGTGTACCATCTCCAGAACACGGTTGCGGAAGTCCATGGGCACAAAGGTTCTTTCCGGGGGACCGTCAGGAGGTGTCTCGTTCCCAGCGTTTGCCTGTTCCAGTTCCGTCATGATACCCCACTGTATTGGTGCAACAACAAGAGAGGCAGGTATTATGGTATCATGGCTTTGAGTTTGGTTCTCACCTTCAAACTGTCTTGATAGGGCATCTGTTTTGACGTTCTTGGATCCAGGTCGGTAGGTGACAGTGAAGTGAAATCGAGAGAAGAACAGGGACCAGCGGGCTTGACGTGGATTGAATCTTTTGGCAGTTCGTAGGTACTCCAGGTTCTTGTGGTCGGTCAGGACAATGAAAGGATGTGTAGCTCCCTCCAGCCAGTGGCGCCACTCCTCGAAGGCGGTTTTCATGGCCAGTAGTTCTCGATCCCCGACATTGTAGTTGCGCTGTGCAGATGTGAGTTTCCTGGAATGAAATGCACAAGGGTAGAGTTTAGATGGATTACCTTGCCTTTGAGAGAGTATAACCCCGAGACCAGTGTTGGATGCGTCCACTTCGACGACGAACGGGAGAGAGGGTCCTGGATGGTGGAGAATGGGAACTGAGGTGAAGTGTTCTTTGAGGTCCTGGAAGGCCTTAATAGCAGGTGGAGACCACTTGAGTCGATTCTGCCCCTTCTTCACCATGCTGGTAAGCGGGCAGGCGATGGTACTGAAGTTTCGGATGAACCGGCGGTAGAAATTGGTGAACCCCAGAAATCGTTGTAGCTCTTTGAGTGTATTGGGACGTGGCCAGTTCAGGATGGAGGTTACCTTCTTCTCGTCCATGGCAATGCCATCTGGGCTGATGACGTAGCCGAGGAAAGACGTGGATGTTTAGTGGAACTCACATTTCTCTGCCTTGGCATAGAGTTGATATTGGATTAACCTCTGAAGAACCTGTCTGACCTGGGTGATATGTTCCTCCATATTGTCTGAGTAAATCAGAATGTCATCAATGTATATGATTACAAATTTGTTTAACATGTCTCTGAATATGTCGTTGATAAAGGCTTGAAATACAGATGGACTATTGACCAGCCCGAAGGGCATAACAAGATATTCGTAGTGCCCAGTAGCCATTGAGAATGCAGTTTTCCACTCGTCGCCCTAACTTATGTGAATAAGGTTGTATGCACTGCAGAGATCAAGCTTGGTAAAGTACCTGGCTGTACGAAGTTGTTCCAGTGCAGCAGAAACCAATGGCAGTGGGTAACGGAACTTAACTGTGATCTCATTTAGTCCTCGGTAGTCGATGCACGGGCGGAGACCCCCGTCCTTCTTCCCTACGAAGAAGAAACCAGCAGATGCAGGTGAAGTAGATGGTCGAATAAACCCCTTAGCCAGTTCCTCCTCGATGTACTTCTTCATAGACTCCGATTCAGGTTGGGATAACGGGAAGATGCGACCCTTGGGCGGTGTAGATCCTGGAATTAGATCTATGGCACAGTCATGAGGACGGTGAGGTGGTAATTGAGATGCCTCTACCTTGCTGAAGGCTACTGCCAGGTCTTGGTATTTGCTAGGGAGTTGTAGGCCAGAGGAAGTTTCCGTGGTGGGTTCTGTGGTGATTACAGTGGGTTCGGTGGCCTGGATGGTTCTGACACATAAGGAAGGTGATTGAGGCAGACACTTGGTTAGGCAGTGCTTGTTCCAGTGAATGATTTGACCCTCTCTCCAGCAGATGTGTGGGTTGTGAGTACGGAGCCACGGCAGCCCCAGAATGATAGAGGATGTAGATGTAGGCAGGACGTGAAATTGAATGCGCTCTGTGTGAAAAATGCCAATCTGCTTGGTTAAAGGTTGTGTAATGGTGTTAATGCTTCCTGAGCCCAGAGGACGTCCATCTATGGCTTCCACTGTGAGAGAAGAGAGACATTTGATTAATAGGATTTTCTGCTGATTAACAAAGCTTTGGGATATGAAGTTTCCCGCAGCCCCGGAATCCAGTAACGCAGAGGTCTCCAGAGGGACGCCATTTAACACCAGTTTGATGGGCACAGATACACACATAGCTGAAGAGTAGTGGGGTTTAGAATCACTCACCAAACGTGGGGTTTCAGGACGAGAACGCACCGGGCAGTTGTTCCTCATATGACCCAAGCCGCCACAGTACAGACACAGACGATGGGCTAGACGGCCACCTCTCTCCTCCTCAGACAGACGGTAAGCGTTGATTTGCTGATTTGAGCACGAATGAGGTTATCGACATGAATGGCGAGTTCAATGAACTGGTCCAGACTTTTCCCCTCATCTTGGCAGGCGAGTTCAGTTTGTAATTCTTGCGACAGTCCTCTTCTGAAATAAACTTTGAGCGTGTCACTCACCCAGTTGGTCTGTGCAGCAAGCGTACGGAAAGCCAAAGCATACTCAGCCGCTGTGCTCCGTCCTTGAGTGAGTTCCAAAAGGCGGTCGCCGGCCCCCGTGCCATCACCGGGATGATCAAACACCTCCCTGAATCTCTGTAAGAAGTACTCATACGAAGGGAAAGCAGATCCATCATCTCCCCATACCTCTGTAATCCAGTCTAGCGCTCTCCCCGTAAACAATGAACAAATTAGAGCGATCTTACCGGCATTGGTACTGAACATGGCAGGCTGCTAATTGATGAAGAGGGAACACTGGAGAATGAATCCCTTGCACTTTGCTGGGTCGCCGTTGAATTTCTCAGGCAGAGAGAGGCGGGGATTAGTTGGCGATGGCGTTCCTACCGCGTGTAATGGCGGCCGCGGCGGGCGGAGGAGACGCTGCGGGAGCGGTGAGCTGCAAGCTTTCACCAGTTCTTCCGTGAGGCTCGTGAGACGGTTGAGCTGGTGCTGGTGAGCGGCCAGCTGACTGGCCTGAGCAGACATGGTGGCACACAGGTGAGAGAAAGCAGCTGGATCTGGAGTTGGCGAAGTCTTCTGTAATGATTCATCACTTAGACTGGGATCCATTTGCATGCTTTATTAAAAAATGGATCCCAGGACAGGCAGATATCACTCACAGAACAGTAGACAGGCAAGGATCAAAGGGCAGGCAGCGAGGGTTGAGAAACAGAGTCAAACGTAGTCAGCAACAGGGAATCAAACAGGGTATAAACGCTCAGTAATGTCCAGCTAGGCAAAACAAGACTTCGTGGAGTACTGGGGTGTTTGGCAGTCTTTTATAGTCCAGGTTATGGGTTACAGCTGGCGATGTAATCAGTCCAAGTTACGGGCTTGTGGAAATGTAGTGCAAGTGTCTGCATGTGTGTTAGTATTCTGGTGACGGCTCCTTCCGATGGCCAGAGGAGGGAACCACGGAGTTCGTCTCTGTGACACCTTGTTACAGTGTAATTTTGCATTTAGGTACTGACTAACATTAACAACGTACTTACTATAGGGTTAGGATTATTGTGTTGCATGTAATTATATATAGTTTACTATTACTACTACAGTAAATATATGTAACATGTAACAAAGACTCTGTAAAATAAAGCGTTACCATGAATGCTTTAGAAGTATTTTTAATTATTAGTTCATGTTAACTACTAACACTGTTACTAATGTTAACAAACGAAACCTCATTGTACCCAGTAAATTTAGCCACTTACCAAAAAAAATTGCATAGTCAGCACTCTAGTGGATGTGTGTCAGTGATGGATTTGTATTGGAACCTCTTGCATTGGTGTGTCTGACCCAGATTCTTGACATTATGATGACGTGAGTTTGGTGGTTGTGTCTTTTGGTTTACATAGCAACTGTGGTTGAGTGGTTGAGTGGATCAAGATGAGAAATTAACTTATTTAATTTAAGTTACTGCCAAATGCTTCTGTCCAAATAGGCAAAGTGGTCAAGTTGATGCTACATACAAAATCATTGAACAACATGGATCTGTTGCTAATTAGAAGCAGATGATGTTTTATTGAGCCATACAGTGATGCTTAGCATTTGTTGCTATTGAGGTTTGATACAGACAGGTTAGGGACAGGTTTCGTGGTACGAGTAGTTATAGGGGGTTAAGGGCTAGGAGTAGGGTCAACAGTATAGTTGTAGATGTAATTACAAAAATTACAGATGTAGTTACAGTGTTATATGTCCTCTGTGCTTGTTCCTGGATTTTGTTTCATTTCCTGTTTCCTGTCATGTCTGCCACATTTTGTAGTCCCTTGTAGTTTCTTGCTTGATTAGTTCCCTGATTGTGTCCAGGTGTGTCTTGTTAATCTGTTACCCTGTGAACAGGTCAGGTCTTGTTGTTCTATGGCTGTATGTTGGTGGATTTTTGGTTTAGTTCCTGGTAAATTTATTTAGTTCTTTTCCTCATGTTTTGTTGTTTTATTTTTGTTATTTTATCATTAAATTTGGCTCCAGTTGTCCCTTGTCTCTAAATTCAATAATAAGTAGTGATGGGAAACCTTTCTGAAGCATTTGAGGCTTTCATCAAATTGTGCCGAAAAATGGTTCATTACTCGAAGCTTTTAACACAGTGCACATTAGTGACCTCTGGTGGTCAGACTTGTTTCTCCACCATATCTAAATCATCGCGGAGCAGATCTACGGTTTGAAAAAGCACATGACCAAAGCTTCAGAAGTCCGTGACATAGCTACGGAATCACTCTTGTCTTGAATCAGTTCTATCTAATATAAACTAATCTCATCTAAATTAATTTGTGACAATGAGACCACCACTCATGTCATGTGTAACCTGATCAACGGATTCACATATTGATCAATAATATAAAATATACAATGATGTGAAAACTCGGTATCAACCGTCCCATCACTAATAATAAGTGGGTCCAAATTATCTTTGAAGTTGAAAGAGGATCCCAAGACTTTGCCATTTTAACTCAAAAAACGTATTGTGATATCTTGTTGTAGCAAAGAAAAAAAAAGCCTTTTTATTTTGTATTTTTACACCCATATTTAGGTCAATATTTGCCCCCTTAAATTGGTTGTCGGGGGCATTTATTAATCTTTTATAAGTGCGACTTTTTTTTACCTTATTAAATGTATGCATCATCTTTTGTCAAATTCTTGAATTTAAATTTATAAATTTGTTTAAAAAAATATTTTAACAATAAGTTCAATTAGATTAATAAGACATAATCGGGCTGTCACCACTCAAATTATTAACAAAATAATCCATCTTTGCACTGCAGAAGTGACAAAAAAGCTGCATCTGAAGTGGTATATTTATTTACACAAACTTTAATGCAGCTCAGGAGACTGTCCTCTTCCAGAAAACGACCCTATAGGTAGTGTTTTCAAGCACCTTATTATGACCTATATTTACATTTTAAAGTCATGCGCCCTCTAATTGGCGCAAAAATAATGACAGTGTCGTGTTACGTCTGTCATCATGAAATGACGTATGACAGTCGTTACCAAACAAAATGCGTGTTCATTTAAATCCATTGTGTGGACTTTTTACACTGTCCCTTACTTGCCATTTGTCCTATTTCCATTTAGCAAAACTCTTTTTTTTTTTTTTTTTATTAACCACTACACCTACCCCATCCCTATATAGTGCATATACACTTTATGAGCACATGCGTTCCCTGGGATCGAACCCATGATCGTATGATCACATGATTTCATATAGTTGTATATTGCAATGCTCTGCCAATTGAGCTACGCGAAACACTGTGTTTATTAATGGGTCACTGAATCATCGACTCACTCGATTCTTTAAAAAAAAAAAAAAAAACGTAGATTCATTCTGTAACAAAACACCACTGTTGCTTGGAGATTCGCAACTGTGGCTCTGTTTGGAAGTATTTTCATTTGTGAAATGGAGCAAAAATAAGATAAAAGGGTCTCAAAAATATAAATCACTTAATATTAACTTATTTATTGAATTGTTGTTTAAAATTAGTATCACAATTGCAGTTGTACTGATATTCAGGAAAATAGCAGCCTTGCTTATGTGATGTCATTTTTGCTCCAAGCCCTCGTTAATTTCTGATCCTGCTGTTGATCATCCAAATGTAATATTTTAAGGTAATTTTCAAAGAAACAACAGCAGCTCATGTTAACCTGTTTCACAAACATATTAACAAAACACACAAAGTTCAGTCTCTGAAGTGTTGTCCATGACACAACTTTTTCACGCTTGCTCTGTTGACTGAAGGCAGGAAAAACAACTGATCGCAGTGCTCAACTACTGCATAGTATAGATGCATTTTGGGAGTTGTGGTTTTTATTCTGATTGTATTATACTGCTATTCATTAGATACAATCAGTCAGATTCAGTTTTCAGTCGCAAACTTTTGCAATGTAGAGCCCCTTCATAGCTACTCATTTGGTAATTGATTAGTCTCACCTGTTCCTAGTTTTGTTCCTTGTTCCTGTGTACGTACAGAAACATTTTTTCTCTGAGTCTGAAAGTTAACGATAACAATCTTTAGTCTGTGTTAATGCACCATGGTATACTGTACTGTACGTCACTTCAGATGCGGCTTCTGCGCTACCTTTGCAGTGTAAAAATGCATTGTTACGGCGGCTACAGCACACATAAATCTTAACCTGTTGTCTGCACATATGTCTAACATGTGCACTGGTTAAATATCATCAGTACTTCCTTTTCAACAGGAAAGAATTATTATGTTTTTGATTTGTAGTGTGATCATTTTCTATTCACTCTGAAGTTGAGCAAGTGGTGACAATAAGGATAGTTTGAGCAGAGCAGATGACAGAAGTCTGGGAGCGAAGACCAGACATTAACAAAGGAAGGCATGTGTTTATTTAGCAAAAATCTGTAGGGCCTGGTGACTGTAAAATTAAAAAGAAACTACAGCTGGCTGCTGTCCAGGGTTACTTCTGAGAGAGACAGTGTGGAGACAGAGCGGTTTGCATGCGTCTGCAGATGAACGTTCTGAAATGAAGGCACAACCCTAGATCTCTTTGTGCACCCTACGCAATGCCAAAATTGGCATACAAGAGCAATCAAAAAGTAAACACTAAAATCATAATGAACTTCAAAAGAAAAACAATATGCAAAATTATAATAAAAAGACAGTTTTGGTTTATAAATGTGTATTAAATTTAAATTCAACACACAAAACACAATTTTTGAAAGTTCTAATAATTTAACAGAACCATTTGAATTTGTTTTTTAATATAATTTTTTAAGAGTTGACAAGTTGCCAATTTGTTTAAAATTTTATAATTAAGTATGGACACTTATATTGTTTTAATAAGTGCATTGAAAGTTTGAATGTACTTACTGCCAAAGTCCCTTCAAAGTTCATCATCTATTTTGGGAAACACTGAAATTGCTGTTTGTCAAGGTTACATATTAATAACGTGTCAAATCACAAAATCTGAGAATAAAATTATGAATAAAGCTGATTTCGCTCAAATTACACTGAAAAATTACATTTTTCTGGCAGGACCAGCCTATTATGCATGCACATTTCAAGGTAACTAAACATGTGATCAGTTCTTTTAACTAAAATCCATAAAACTGCAGCAGGCCTATCAATTTCCCATCTGATTCAAACCATACATTTTTAGATCACCACTCAAAAGAAGAAAACAAAGATATGTGAACAGACTGTAAGTTTTGGGCACTTGCGATCCATATACAGCAGTAATTCAATCACTTAACAGCGGAACATTCTAAAACGCCTAACGTGGCTTAACTGAGATATTTAAGGTGCAATAAGTGATTCTCTACATTTACAGAAACATTTTTTTGTTGTTGTTGTTGTTATAGTGGTTGAAATTCACCTCATATCCTGATCACTATGTTAAACGGTCTAATTTTATAAATGTATATCATCTGTGGAAGGTGTAGGACCCTAAGATGTTCATTGATTATATTTGGACCGAATAATATGATGTCCTACCTGCCTGTCAACGTATGTTTTTACATACCCTCGCAGACCCTGTTCATGCAGACATCATACAACGCATGTTTTAGGAGGTCTATTGATTTTCTATGAGGGGAAGGGAGGCACGAGAGACGTGGACTCCCGCTGTAACTTTACCTGCAGGTGTCACTGTTGGACAGTGCTCATTTAGAAAAACGAGTGACTTGTACACTTTTTATTGTCACATTCTATAATATTTGCATTGTTTTATTTTTGCAATATGGATTATTTTCTCATCCTAATTTTTTGAGGAGGCACTGCCTCCCTTGCCTCCTCGGAGGAAACTCCCCTTGCAGAGTTTATGTAGACAGACATCAGTCACGGAGCACTGCAAACAATCAGCAGCCACTTTTTACAGTTCCTACTGAATCAAAACAACGAGCTTATGTTGCGTTTATGCCATAACTACCGTAATTAAGAGATGGCCACCTGTAATTTTTTTTTAACCGGAGCTGTTCAGTCAGACTCGGAATTATGTTTCCATGTCAACAGTATCAACACCAAAATGAATCTGCAGCAGTCAGGTACAAGGTCTCTAAGTTGTTTACATTCATTATTATTGTAATGTTATGTGCTTTGAGACATGAGGTAGTTTAATGTCGTCTCTTGTGACGCTTTGCTGAGAGCAGCAGTGTGTGTGTGTGTGCGTTCATGTGTTTTGGAGGAGTCGTAGCTTTGGAGACGCTCTGAATCTTATCATTTGAAAGCTAGCTCGCTATTGCTAGCCTCTCTGAAAATGTTCTATTGCACCTTTAAAATATAAAATTCAATATACACCTTATTGATGATGCATACTTTATACAGGCAAGCAGATGAGCCTAGAATATGAACGCAACACACTAAATTGCATGTTAAGCATTTTCCTCATATTGGTTTTCTATGGGAAAACACTTAACTTGAAACTTTGCTAGTTACGTTCATATTCTGCTTGCCAGCACGTAGTAGGTTTTATTAATAAGGTGTATACTGAATTTGGTCTTTTAATATATTGAATTTGATCTTGTTGTTACATTAGTACTTAGTACAAACCTGGTAAAAATAACTGGCACACAGCTGAAGAAATCTTTATTTTGATTTCCAAGTGGGCGTTCCTATAAAGCAGGGGTATTCAACTAAAATTTTAAGAGGTCCAGTTAGAGAAAATTTCTTAAAGCAAAGGTCCGGAAGATCATAATGTCTAACTAGTTAGTGTGATATATATTATATACATTTTAAGTAGCCTAGTAGTTGTATCACTATCTGCATGTAATTGATTCCTGACTGTCAAATCAAACGAATTCAGTACAATTCAAAAATGTTTTGACAATATTTATTGACACGTAAAATAGAACTGAACAAATATGTATGACTGTAGATATAATGTTCTCTCATTAGCTAAATAAAATAGAGCTACATTTCAAAATAAGAGAAAATAAACAAAAACAATTGTGCATGTTCTGACTTAAGTAAAGTTGGCCACATATTCACAGGTTCGAATCAATAACTCGTGAGCCAAATTACATAAATAACACCTCTTTTGAATTATTTCACACTCCACTGCTGGTTCTACTATAACACTTATTTTGGAAAAATGTATTTTTGCATTCACTTTTTTGTATTTTTTATTATAAAAAAAATAATGAATAACTTATAACGTAATACACTGCACTATTGACATTTTTCCATAATAAGTGTAGTAGTATCTACTATCAAGACATCAGTGATGTGTGAACTGAATTTGGTGACAGTACAGTGTGTTACAGTGAAGTTATTACATGTATTTTTCATAATGAAGTTCATAATTTCTTAGTGAAGTTATTGAATATTTTTCATTATAAGAAAAATTATAAATTATTAAAAAATATATTTTTCCTAAAAGAGTTGTAGTATAACCAGCAGTGATGGGTGAACTGAATTTGATGACAATGCAGTGTGTAACATTGAAGATATTGACTGTTTTTGTAGTAACGCTTTTCAGGTTTTGCACTTTGCAGTCGGTCCCTTCGGATCTGTCTCTCAGCCGTCCGTGCACATAGACGTGCATTTTGTCCACTGCGGAGGAAAGCTTGTTTTAAGGAAAATTAAGTTGTAGCTGCTTGCCTACGTTAAAAAGTTAATCTCACGAGTTTATCTACGTTTATCTCACGAGTTATTTATCCGGAAAATTTGAATCTGTGAAAATGCGGCCAACTTTACTCTCCCTTTCTCCGTCTCACTCGCCTGTTTCTCTCCTTTTTTTCCGTCTCTGTCACTCGTCTGATTCTCCCCATTTGTTTTCTACATGTATCGCTATCTTTCTTTTTCTTTCTACCGTCTTTTCAATGTGTAACTTGCCTGTAACTCTCGCATCTGTCTGCACTATAGAGTCAAAGATTACCGCCTGAGATGCGCGGACTTGATTGGCTGAGTGGTATCACGTGGAATAGTTTAACTCGCATGCAATTGGTCCGTGCGTTTCTACCGCTACCTTAAAGACTACAAAAGCTGCGTCGGTCAAAATAGAAGCGTCCCGTCAGGTTTTAAATCATAACCTTCTGTTTTGGCTGTAGGTTCGGGTCCGTACGGGGCGGCTTTTGGGTCCGGACCCGGACCGCGGTCCGCCATTTAGTGACCTCTGC
Organism: Ancherythroculter nigrocauda; assembly: GCA_036281575.1. Taxonomy (NCBI): domain Eukaryota; kingdom Metazoa; phylum Chordata; class Actinopteri; order Cypriniformes; family Xenocyprididae; genus Ancherythroculter; species Ancherythroculter nigrocauda. The sequence continues at coordinate 37,006,107 of VTFQ01000021.1, read as the reverse complement.
TATAAAGGTTTGATGTCACGTGAAAACTAGAGCTATGCATACAAAATCCTTTCCTTTTTTTGTTGTTCTTAATTACAGTACATGCCATGAGCTCTTAACTGCATAAACTCTTTCAGTGTGTGTATGTGTGTGTGCGCCTTTCCTGGGGCCAGTGGGGGAGTTTTTCATTAGTTGACAGGAAATTGGGACAGAGTGCACTAATTTTCCATAAGTGGTTCTAGCAAACAACCAACAACTAGCTTTTTCTTCTGTGTATCATTAAAACCTGTCTGGCATTTATAGCTTCCTAGAGCTACAGTTTAGCAGACAGAAAGAGCCTCTCACCCCTCTAGTCTACCTCTGGGTGTGTGCTTGTCATGTTGGCGGTAAAGTCCTTCATGATTGCAGCCACATGCATGTGGAGACTTGAAATACTGTAAATGTCCCTGGCTTATTCACTTCATCCGAAGTGAAACCAAATAACGTAACACATTCCTCTTCTGCCACATTGTCTTACATGATGGCAACAAAACAAGCCTCTTACGATTATCTTCTGAGCCTGATTTCCTCAGCTTCTGAGTCAGTTTTCTAATGCAAAATGACACATACCATGGAAGGCGTTTTGCCAGTAAATGTTAAGGTTATTTTGTGAGCTCTGAGAGAAGAGTTTCAACTCAACGCAAAGCCATAGTGTTTTCTTCATGAGGGGAGCAGCTTGCCTGTTGGAGAATTTGACTCAAATTGTTGTTGTTTTGTTGTTGTTGTTGTTGTTGTTTTACCAACCCACCAATGGGTTTATATCCATAATTGGTCTGAAATCCAAGTAAACTGATTTTTTATTTATTTATTTATTTATTTATTTATTTTTGTAATGTTTCTCAGTCTAAATACTCATTTGGGATCTCAAGTTTGAGATACATCATGATACGCAAAATCAAATTTTCCAGTTTTCTGTCCTCAATTTCCATATGCTACTTTGGGTATTGTATGAAAAGAGTCTCTTTGCATTGTGCAGATGCTTACACAGTCACTGTTACTATAGCAACCAATGCAGATCACCTCATATTGACGTCATATTCAAAACTCTCAGATTTGTCCCGTTTACACTGAAATGCAACCCCAGCATTTCCTAACTAAAATAGGCTCTGCATCGTTTTCAAAAGTCTCAGTTTCCGAGGGTCAACAGGTGTAACCGTAGCAAAAGTTATGCATTTTAAAACGAAAATGCACTAGTGTAAACTGACCTAAATGTTAGCCACCACATAGCAATGCCAGAGCACCCTAGCAACTCAATAGCAACATGCTAAAAACACTTTAGAACATGCTAGCCCCGAATAGCAATGCCCTGGTAACCACTGAGAACACCCTAGCAACACTCATAACATGTTATTCACTGTAAAACTATGCATTGACAACCACCCAGAACACCCTAGCAACTGCATAACAAAATATGCTAAAAACCACAAAGAGCACAACACCGCACCGCATAATACCCTAGCAACCACCTTGAACAACCTAACATCCTATCCACTACATAGCAACACCTTGACAACCACCTATAATATGTTAGCTGCCTCATAGCAACACATTGACAACAGGAAAAACTATACTTCAGAAAAATTACATTAAAATTCTAAAATATTTTTTTCTGTTTTATCTTTCTCTCTCAGGGTCGCTGTATGAACTTCACCCGCATCAAGTCTAATCCTCCTCCACGGTATCCATCCTACAACCACTATTCTTCACCCATCTTCACCCCCTCACAGGCCCTCAATCCACCCCCTCCACAGGGCCAGCTGCCCCCTCCTCCAAGCAGTCCACCGGCCTCACTATCCTCCAGTTTTCCTCCGGTACCTTCTACTCCTCCTCCTCACACTATCAACCCATCTCCACCCATTACTCCTCCTCCATCCTATTCTCCACCCCCCGTCTGGTCTTCATCCCCTACTGCCCTCTACTTTTCTCCGCCCACATCTCTTCCACCATCACCTACTTCCTCCCTGCCCCCACCCCCTCAAGCCCCGCCTCCAGGCAGAGCTCCTCCTCCAGATCGTCCTCCTCCACGGCCCTGTGTTTAATGCGTGTGGACTACTATGAGGGCCTAAAGACAAGGACTGGATGTAAACAGGAAATATAAACTTTCCATACCCTCCTCAAGATTCCGCAAGATTAACGCAATAAAACGTGACTCACCTGTGGCATCAAGGACTTTTGCTCCTGTGAAAAGAACAATGAAATGGAACACAAGCCACCATGAAACTCTACAGGGAGCAACACTTAGAATCACACACTAGGCATTGCAAAGAAACAAAACAAAAAAAAAATCACGTAAGAAGCTCCGGGAGCCATTTGTGAGTTGAACCAAGCTTTGAGAATGGAAGTGGCTGGTTCCATTAATGGATTCATGGATGTTTCACAATTGCACGCACATGGGACCATATCATAAAGGAGATTTCCACGAAAGAGGAAAGTTGAAACAAAGTAACATTTCAGGAGCTTTCTTGTTCAGAACAGTTGAGAAAATATATGCACGTTTTTAACTAGTATACAGGTCAACTTCCTTAAATGGCAAACATTACAGTGGGTCTCATTCACTAAAAACTACTCATGGATTATGCATACTTTCCAAAAATTTCCACCGGATTCACAATAAGTGTGTATACTATGCACACGGTTTGGTTTTTAACCTTCTAATGTTAATGAGTTGGAATTATTCTAAATGAAAGACTTGGCCCTACTGTAATTTCATAAACACGCCCATCTCCATATAAGGGTTTTATGCACAATAGAAGTGTGCAGCATACATGTGACTTCAGATGGTTCTAAATTTTATAAATTCAAAATGTTTTAATGAGAACATATTGATGAATCATGATTTCTACGTGAAAATATTCATACAATGATTTTACGCACAAATATGCATATATCTGTGGTTAGTGGATGAGACCCATTGTCTGAATTATTCTTGATGTATTTTTATTCCATTGATGGTGAAAAAAATCTGTTGTAACAATCTTTTGAAATTGTTTTCTTTTAAACTAAATTTAGTTGCAAATTACAATCACTTTACAAACATTTTTTGATAAAATGCTTTGCATTTTAGGAAGGCAAAAGACTGTTGCTGATTCAGGTCATTGACATTTATTTGTGCAATAGTGATTTTAGTGGCTTTGATTGTGTTTGGGCAGAGGTGTAAAGAGTACCTGAAAACCATACTTGAGTAAAAGTACAGATACCTTACATCGAAAATGACTCCACTACAAGTTACAAGTAACCAATTCCAATACGACCTGAGTAAAAGTCTTAAAGTATCTGATTTTAACAGTACTTGAGTATTTTACTCGTACTGAATATAGGCTCAGAGATGCACTAATCCTGAGAGACATGCCAGTGAAAATAAGAAACAATTGATTTGTAAGATGAGAAATCAAGTTTATTTTCTAAAATAAAACTAAAACTGAACACCTCAATATTGCAATAAATCAAGGTCGACACAACAACCTTTTAAACGTCTACAGACTCTCAAGTCTCAGTTAAGCTCAAGTGCACAAAAAGGCCAGAAGTAAACAAATATCCATCAAAACGGTCTTGTCAATATAGCGGATAAATAATACAATGTTAAGTAAAATTAAATAGTCAGTCTACTGGACGTACTGGTTTGAGCCTCATCACCGGCTGCAGTCATTTCCTCATCTAATAAATCAAACACCTGCGATCAGCAATTACCTGCTAATGCACTCACATTCACGTAAAGTAGCCTTGTTGACCAGTTTGGGTGAGTAAAGGCAAAACGCACAAGATATAGTACCTTCAATGCCCTTAGATGGCAATATCGCTTCTTTATATCAGAAATAAACTGCTGCAGAAAAAGTTAGGTGCCATGCAAAATGTAATGTGTAACTGCATTACTCATCACAAATGTAGTGGAGTAAAAAGTACATTTACTTGTTCAAAAATGTAGTCAAGTAGAGAGTAAAAGTTGCCAATATCTTTGATACTCAGTACAACTACAAAATAGCCAAAAAGAGTAACTAATTACATTTACTCAAATACTTTACACCTCTGGGTTGGGGGGGCCTGTTACTTTTTGAATTTATTAACAAAGTACCAGACCATGATCAATTAAAGGAATAGTTTACTCAAAAATGTAAATTCACTGACCCTCATGTCATTCGAAACACATTTTTTTTTTGCTGAATTATTACCTTAGATGGATGATGTTGAAGAGACGAAGAAGATGTTTATGGGGATGGACTTGAAACATCAGAGAAAAAATCTGAAATGTATGTAAACTATAAGCAACATCACCTTACTTTTTGCACATGTCACAGTTGTAATGGTGTATGGGTGCATTATTAAAAAAAAATAAGTACAAATTATCATACTTTACCCATGCTGTATGTATAAATCTCTGTATCCCTGTGTAGTTTTCCTTTTTGTGATTTTTTTTTTTTTTTTTTTTTTTTGACATTTAACATGTATTTTTTTAACATGTTATTATTGTGGCATGATTGCAATTTTGAATCATGTAGAAGCAAAACAAAAGATGACACATTTTTCCCAGCAAGAGTTCTAAAGCCTCTGCATTTTATCCACCATGAATAACCACAGGAGAAGATTACAAATAGCTTTTCGCATTGGAAATTATTTTTGCCTAAGAAACTATTTACAATCCAAAGTCCAATGCATTTGATATATGTTTGTTTTTGTTCATAATTACATGCTGTATATATTATTGTCATAATACATCACAGTGTCAAATTCCACAATCCTTCGCTTCTAAAGAGCTCTTGTCATTTTCCGTTGTACTCTTGAGTCTAAGTTATTGCGGTCCCACTGTCAGTGTTGTGTTTATATGACTCCAAAACTTTGTTATGATGATAGTTTTATGGGTAATTAACATCAGAGAAATCATATATGCTTTTAAAAGGAATCATGTAAATGAATCTTTCTACAAATGACTTGGATCACGACTACGTTATTTTTACTTTTTTTTAAACATGTTCTTTTGTTTTGAAATAAAATGTTGTCATAAAAGTCATACTGGTCTTACTGTTTGCATGCATTTCATGGATGGCGTGGATGGAGTTTTAAACAAAAGAAGGATAATTGCCTTAAAATCGTTTTGTTTAAACCTTTAAAAAGAATGCTTTGATCATTCTGAAGTCATATTTAAGGGAATGACATCATAAAAATGGTTGTACCACATGGTTAAAACAGAGGTAAGTTTGTTTTTCTTACAATATTTATATAATGTCAAGAGTTCAACTCTGTTATGGGAAAAAATAAATCACATTTACAGGAAAAAAGTGTTCTTGGCCTAAAGCACTAGAAACTGACTATAAATAATGTGGTGTCACTTAAAAGGACATTTATAAGACAATCTTGCTCTGATTTTCAACCCTGTAACATTCAACCCCAAAACAACAACATGTTGACAACATGTTTTGAAAGAGTCACAGGATTTCTGCATAATTTGGTTATAAAATATAATCTGATCTTAAGTCTGAACAAAAAGAAATAAACAAAAATGATACAAATAATTTCTTTCTTTTGCTGTGTTGTTTTTAATCAGACATCTCCGGCAGCTCGGCCTCCTTTCCTTAACTAATCCCCTTTAGACCAGGTGTAATTTAGTCCAGACAGCCGCAGTCCAGAAAGCTGGCGTCTCATGAGACAGAGACTAAAAAACACTCTTGCCATCATGGATGTGTCCAATTTCAAAAGAAGTCAAAAGCCAGTTTTTATTCAGTGTCATAAAGCACAAGCCCAGCAAGGTTTGGCATGAAATGTTTCAAGTGCAGCCAAAGATAAGCAAATTAAATTATTCTGGAAAAATAAATTTGGATTAGTATGCATTTTCTCCAGCAGTGCAATGGGACCTGTGTAACCTTTTTTTTGTGTTCAGATCTATTACAAAAGTCTAATGTGATGTTCTGTATAGATGGTGTTAATTCAACTCTGTGTCTCTGTCTTTCACCCTGATATTTATGTTTTATCATTTGGTTTTTTTTCCACCCTTATCCCACCGTTCCCTCTCCCTGGAATTTAAGTATTTTTTATTGCATTAATTTTTATCCCATAATTTAAACACCCCTAATTTAATGTAGGCCTGATGCTCATTGTATATGCACTTGAATCTGCCCCTTTAAAGTCGGCATGAAACAGAAGTTCATCTTTTCTTTCCTATTGTGACGTATATTCGAGTGAAAAGGCTTCTCAAACAAGAAATATAGGGCAGGACTTGATTTTTGTCCATCAGGACTTGATTGGATAGTTGTGGTGGATCTCATATGAGTGACAGGTTGTCCCGCCCTCACGGCAGTAAACACATCATCAGAGAAGAGAAGAGATGTCGCTGCAAGAGGGAGGGGAAGTTATTTTGATTACAGCAATGGCACATTCATTAAAAAAAAAAGAAAAGATGTGTATGGATAAATCATTTAAATAAACATGGCAATATTCCATAAAAATAAGAACTGTCCATTTTGATTTCATGGTGACTTTAAAGGTGCATTCAAGGGCTGTGTCTAAGTTTTTATGCCCTGCCCTCACTAACATCCCTCCATCTCATTCACTTGGATGTATGCCATTGCTTACGTTGCACGAGTGCCTATTACTGGCTGAACCCTTGCATTGTGTTTAAATGGAACGCCCCAAGACATTGATCACTTGGACTCCACAATGGAGCTGATTTTTTTTTCTTATGAATTTCTTTTACGCACCATTCTATAGGCCTGTATGTATGCGTGGACTGTTGAAGAAAATATAAAAAATTACACAAAATGATAAAATACAATAAACTATAAGTATTGGATAAATGTCAAAATAACTCCCAATATCATATCATATACACTAGAGTTGTGTTGGGTGGGGGGTAAATAGCATAAAAGTAGAGTCTAAAGGGGGTCGCACACCGGACGTGAAGCTCAGTGCCGCGCCACGTCTTTAAAATTCGAATGCATTGTTTTCTATGAGTGTACGCACACCAGCAGCGACATTCGCCGCCTGTCCGTGGCACCCAGCTATGACTCAGGAAGTTGTTTAAAATCCTGCCGCGCCACAGAGTGCCATGTACATTGTTTTACATTAAATTTATATTATATTTCTCTCAAATCGTTGTTGATGTACATACTGACTTACCCCTGTGCTGCAAGATTCGTTTTACATTCTTAGTTTAACAGCTTGAATAAAGTATAAAAATGTATAATAAACGTAGCCTTTTCTTTCATTTTGCTCTGTTGTGCCATTTTTCCATGTACACTAACCTCAGTGCGAAATATTAAAGCATAGGCATATGCAAGGGCATAGATTTGGTTTCAACATTGGGGGGGTTGAGCGTTGGTATGCTGCCTGTTATTTATTTTTTTTTTTTCAATTAAAAAAAAATCTGTTTTATGTGTAGCATTATTGGATAATTTATTTCTTCTCTATCTATCTATCTATCTATCTATCTATCTATCTATCTATCTATCTATCTATCTATCTATCTATCTATCATAACTTTATGGAATTTATGTATAACCATTCATCAAATTCTAACATAACGGACTGTGATTCTAAAAAGAAATAAATTATGTTATATATTGAAACTGCCAGTAGCTGCCAGTAGGTTAATGAGTGAGCTACTTAAATCGTTCATTCAGCCAATTTGTTCATAAGTCAGATTAATTAAGGAAGAAAACAAACACCGATTTGAATACTTTTGTCATTGATAAGATGCTATTGAAAAATGAAGTAACAAAATAGATGGCTGTTTTAGTAATTGGTTACAGTTACACTGATAGTTATGGCTAAATTGCAATGGATTAGCTAGCTAAAATATATGTGGAGTGTACTTAGCTATTACAATGTTTTCATACCTCCTTCTCAGTACATGCTTTATTCTTTTTAACGTCCCTCTTTGAACAGAAGTTTAATATAGTCGGCTGGGCAACGGTTCTCTTCATTTTTGGTGCTACCCGCTCTCTTTCATTCAAACAGTAGAGCTCCACTCGCGTTGTGTTGGTGAAAGTGCGATGCGCATTGGTTGGGCGTTACCAATCGGCTCAATGGAGGGGGGGTATTTTTTTGACTAATTTATTATGACAAACACATATTCGATTATAAACAAAATTATTGTTACAAAATAAATGAATTATATATATTTTAGTATAGATCTACTGTGATTTTCATGTTGAAATATTGCGACCATGGTGTGCTGTAGTCCGTTTATAGCCTACTGTTAGCCTTTTATATCTGACGACTTTATTTAGGCTTCAAAATCTTTAAATGTTGTGTTAACTTGTAAAGATTATCTTGATAGACAAAACGTGTAAGTGTCATAACCCTTTGTTAAACACAGAACTTATTTTCTGTGATTTTCCAAAAGTCTATAGGAAAAATGAATAAGCTCTGTGTTTAACAAAGGGTTATGACACTTACACGTTTTGTCTATCAAGATAATCTTTACAAGTGAACACAACATTTATAGATTTTGAAGCCTAAATAAAGTCGTCAGATATAAAAGGCTAACAGTAGGCTATAAACAGACTACAGCACACCATGGTCGCTGATCAACGTCGTCACCACCAAACTTCCTCAAACTGTATTTAAAAAACAACTTTATTTACAAACATGCTCGCTGATTATGATCTGTGCTGTTATGAATACTTATCCACTTTTCATGAGAAATGCTGTCCAAATGTCCCGTTTTTAATGATGACGTCTAAAGTCCCTGCCAAAGGAAGTAGTCCCTTTTAGCAATTTGTTAGCAACCGCCGATTTTAAGACACAGTAAAAGTTTAAAAAATCACAAGTGGGTTATAACTGGTGTGTTTTATGTCATAGATCAAAACGTGAAAGTATTTAGAGGCTTTGTTAACCACAGACCTTATTTCAGGCGATTTAGCAAAAACCCATTCAAAAAACCCATAGACTTTACGGCGTTGGAACCGGAAGTCCAAAAATGCTAACTCGCTTCCGGGTTTTGCCTACAAAAATGCGTCATCCCTGAGGCACTCTATTTTGGCTCAGTAGCTTCTGCAGCATGAACACAAACATCTAGAGTCTGCTATTGTTGTTGTTGTTTTGTGCTGTTAGCGGCGTCTGACTAGGGTCGACACGTGGGGTGATAACATCATTGTTTCACAAAATATACGGATAGGCTGTCCACACGAAAACACAAAGACAGCATTTTCAGATTTATCCACTCTGGAACCCGGTTTCAAACACCGGATCCGTGTGGACGAAATGCTGATACAAAATTTATGCAAATTCACAAAAACGCATCTCCGTGTGGACGGGGCCTAAAAGTGGCGTTAAATGCAGCCAAGGTTCTTTAGCTAGCGTTACCATCACTATTTTCGTGTACTTAAATTACAAATACCACAACGGTATTAGGTGCTGCACTGCCATTTATTGACGTGGTTCATCATGATCATCTCTTGAGTTTCACCACACTGACAATAGTGAGTTTTAGAAAACTGTCTACACAATAAATAATTCTCTTACCTGTCCAACAAAAAAGAAGCAACTTGGGCATCATTATTAAGGATTTTCTCTGTTATCAGATCTTTCCATCTTGTGTATGCAGTGTTTTCTCACAGAAAAAATTTCAATTATTATCTTCTCTCTGCTGATTTTAATAAACTATTACTTAAAAGGCAACAAGCCCACTATAATATTTACATTTATGTAACTGGCAGACGCTGTACCCAAAGGAAAAATACTTGTGGCTTGAGAAACAGTGAATTTCAACACCCAAGGGAGTTAAAGTGAGCTCAGACTTGGCCGTAAACTGACATTTTACCCGTACTGACAAAGTGACCATATACAAAGTGGGTGGCATGCCAGAGATGTGTTACTGTGAGTGACAGGCCATTTTTGGTTGGCTTTCTTTGTTTAGACATTTGATGGAGTTTGTATTTAGCGTCACACTCCCTGACCTACTTTCTGCTCTAGCCAATAAAGCAATCCAATCATCAACAGCAACGACACAGACAGTTTCAATCTATCCGCACCTCCAAGATCCTTTGAGTTGGAGCTTAAACATTTCTCTGCTCTTAAAGAAAATTTTCAAAGGACATACAGCTCAGGGGCCGTATTCACAAAACATATTAAGGCTAAAAGTAGCTCTAACTTGGCAATTTAGGAGAAACTCTTAAAGACCTCACTAAGACCAAATCACAAACAACCCTAATGGCTGTTGCTGCCAATATGCCTTAACAATCCACCCAAAGACACTGTACACCATTGAGGCAATAGTGATAGAGCCTTGGATGCTTGGGTGCATTTTCTTCATAAATGCAATACATATTTTGATTTAGAGATTTGAATCTATGATAAAATGCCAAAAATAAATCTTTAATAAATAAATAAATAAATAATGTCTGATTACCTGTGGAAGTTCTCACGAGTTCACACTTACAAATGTTCGAATAGAGTAAAAAAATATATTAAGCATATTTGGCGTGCTGTCCAAGGGGATCGAGGACTCCAAGCTTGGAATTTAGCCCAAACCCAGAGTTCTCCCCCGTAGCCCCAGCCGAGAGTGAGGAACGGGGTGGCGGAGGGATGCAGAAAACTGTCGAGGTAACTATAGGCGAGTCGGCTCTCGTCTGTGTATATATACCTCCACTCGAGCTGATTATAGACTGTTTGAACGCGCTCCTCCAAAACTTTGTTTAAAAAACATCATTTGTTGCTTGAATTCTGCAATCTCTCGAGATGCAGACATGTAAGAGGCTGACAATTAGCTGAACTAGTTTAATTAGTGACACTTAGCCTACATTTTTAAAACCTTTATTTGAATTTGGCAACATTTTTATTTAAAAATCTTTATTTGAATATGGCAACATTTGTATTTTAAAAGCTTTATAGAAACATGATACCTCATTCTACAATATTTCTGATTAAATCGCTGACAGAGACTCCTCCCCCATCAGCCAATCACTGTGTGCATAGTTAGTAAATGTGTTGACATCATCCATAGCAACAAGGTCAACACCGCCCTTACTCTTAGCTTAAGACTTCTGTCTATTCCTTAGTAAAAGTTTATCTCAGCGGCTTTGTAAATAGGTTTTAAGAGAAAACTCTTAGCTAAGAACTTTTACGTTACACTTTATTTTACAGTGCCATAGTTACATTGTAATTACTCAAATAAGTACTGAGTAATATTAATTAACTACGTGTACTTACTATAGAGTTACAGTTAGGGTTAGGTTTAGGGTTAGTTACTTGTAATTATGCATAATTTACTGTTAATACTATAGTAAGTACATGTAGTAACGTGTAACTATGGCACTGTAATAAAAAGTGTTACCACTTTTACTGCTATTTAGGAGAACTCTTAGTGGTAAGATAAAATGTTTTGTGAATACGGCCCCAGGTCATCAAAACTCTGGTTACTATTTGGCATCAAATGAGGGGAAAATAGAGTTAGTTTATCATAGTAAATCATAATACTTAAAAGTTAGCATAGCATTTTTGCATGCAACCCTGGTAATATTTTTCACCCTTTGTGAAAATAAAGTGACATTCCATAAAAGTGTGACAGACATAAGGTAACCTCATTTGGACTCTTTGTACAGCATGGCAGAAAAATTTTGATATTACAAAAAGTTTTCCCTGGTGAATTTGTCAACTACGAACAAACTGTGTGCCACTACATGCACTGATTAAGTGCTATACTTAAGTGACTCAAATATTCAATGTTTTTTTTTTTTATGTACAGTGATTATTTTAAAAGACTTCTAAGATTTTTTTGTAGATATTTGTGTAAAATTCTCAGCACAGTCACTAAGGACAAGAATTTTTTTAATCAAAAATCTACTTTAAAAATCATTTTGATAGTTTTAAGAAAGCCATACAAAACTCCAGTTCCCTTTCAGTCAGTCAAGTTCGACGTTACATCAGAACTGAACTGATGAATTAGGATCTCGCCTGAGAGCCCAAATGTAAAGTAAATGAGCGAATGAACATTGGCATGCAAGATTTGTATCGCACACCACAAGCAGGTATTTAAGGAAATTCAAGAGGGTATTTAAGGAAGATTGCGTGCATTCACACATTCAAGCTTTTGCTTCAGAGCAGAGTGTTTGTTGTGCTCTACAATCATCAACGAGTGTTTATGTCGGAAGAAGCTCTTCAGAGAAGTGTTGGTGTGACGGTACGTCCACCTGTGTGTCTCTGGGTGTGGTCGGTTCCTGGCCCCTTCTGACAGGAATGATCACTGTCTCACGTGCCTGGGCATTAAGCACACTGAGCTGGAGTTCATGAATGAGTCATTTACCCATTGTGGGAAGATGACCATTGCAAAGCTGTGGTCAAGACTCGATTACCTCAAACGAGGTGGAGTCCCTTCTGCTATGCCCCGATCTAGTTCCTCTACCCGGGGAAGATTTATTTTGGTGAATAGCCAGGTGACCTGAGGATCACAGTGGGGTCTTTCCCGCTGAGTACGTCCCCATGGGCCCCTCTCTCCTCTAGTGCATTGAAAACTGTGGAGCTACCAGGTGAGGCTGCTGGTCCTTCTCATGGGGGACCTAGCATTTCATTCGGGGCTCTGGAGAGTAGAGTTGATCAAGTCTGACCCAGAGCTGATGGCCATGCTTTCCCGGGCCGCTGAGAGCATCAAGCTTGAGTGGAGACCTCCACCATGTCCCGAAAGCCCAGAGGCTGGACGATTGGAATCTCGGTGCAGTACATGCTGATCAACAGCGTCCCGCCCTATTGCCTTTCCTTCCAGAAGTGCATGAAGAGGTTACAGATCATGGAAGGCACCTTTTTCTGCCCGAAACTGAGCTGGTGCCTCCTCTGCCCTCACTACCCTCAATGGTGGGGTGGCCAAGGTGTACGTGGAGATCCCCCAGGTGGAATGTGCAGATGTAATGCAATTGTGTCCACAAAGCACTTCCGCCTGGAGGGGTAATCCGTGTCTACCATCCAAGGCCTGTAAGTTCTTGTCCATGCTTACGGCCAAGGCTTACAGAGCCACTGCACGGCAGGCAGCCTCTGTCTCCTGGACAGGACCTCGTGGTACATCAGTTGCCTTGAGTTGCTAGCAGTACAGCTTGCTCTGCGCCACTTCAGGTCACTGCTACAGGGCAAGCATGTGCTGGGCTGTTGAGTACATCAACCATCAGGGTGGTCTACGCTCCTGTTACATGTCGCGACTTGCCCGTCATCTCCTCCTTTGGAGTCAGAAGCATCTGAGGCCGATTTGCGCTATTCACATTCCAGCTGAGCTCAATCATGCTGCCGACGAGTTCTCACAACAGCCCACACAGGCAATTCCACCCTCAGACCATCCAGCAAATTTAGAGCCACTTCAGGGGCACACAGGTAGACCTGTTTGCCTCCCTGAACACGTCCCACTGCCAGTTGTTTTACTCCCTGACCGAGGGGTCCCTTGGCACAGATGCGTTGGCACACAGCTGGCCTCAGGACTTGTGAGCCTTCTCACACAGACACTGTGCAAGATCAGGGAGGACGAGGAATTAATGCTCCTTTTGAGAGCCCCTTTCTGGTGAATTCCTCTAAGGAAGGACCTGCTTTCTCAGAGACGGGGCACCCTATGGCACCCATGTCCAGACCTCTGGAACCTCCACGTGTCGTCTCTGGAGGGGATGAGGAGGATTTACCCCCTGCGGTGGTAGACACTATCACTTCGGCAAGAGTGCCCTCTATGAGGCGTGCCTACACTTTAAAGTGGAACCTGTTTGTTGAGTGGTGTTTTCACCGAGAAGACCTGATCAGAGCTGTGCTTTCCTTCCTGCAAGAAGGGCTGGAGCAAAGGCTTACTCCCTCCACCCTGAAAGAGTATGTTGCCGTTATCACCATCATGATGCAGTAGATGCTAAGTCTTTGGGAAAGCACAACCTGATCATCAGGTTCCTGAGGGGCGCAAGGAGGCTGAATCCTCTCCGCCCTCACCTTGTACCCTTTTGGGACCTATCTTTGTTCTTACAGAGAGTGCCCTTCGAACCACTGCAGTCAGTAGAATTTAAAATCCTGTCTTTTAAGACAGCGCTCCTGACTTCACTGGTGCCTATGAACCCTCTGGGGTCTGAGGATTTTCGGGGCCCTGGAGAAGTTTTGACATGTCCTGACATTTGTGCTTTTTTTAGTTGTTCATAAACATATTAATGGAAAAAGTGTCATTACACTGTATTCAACACAAACTAGGCTACCATAATATGTGAGGAACATGTATGTACATGTTTGTGATTTTGAAGGAATAACGTTTATGCGTGGTTATTGAAAAAACAAAAAACTTAAGTCACTGAAATAAAGCCAAAAAAATATATTAAATCTGTGTTCACAAGACTTCTGGGTATTGGAGGTTGTAGACTAAAGGTTTTGCTTCAAAATGATGTAAAAATTATCCTACCTACTCGTTCATATAAAACAATATATTGATTTCGTTTTTGTAAGACACTTTTTGTCAAGAAACACAGTATGCGTGGAGGCTTGAATCATCATGAATAATCCTGTAATTCACACCTGAGAAGACAAAAGAATTGCATAAAGACCTCTAATGACCTGCATATCAATAAGCTCTTTCAGTCAGGTAGGCTGTGAAAAAACCCTCTGCGATCAAGTCTCAAGCTCATCATGATGTATATCAAACATACAGAAAAAACAGCAATACTGTGAAATATTATTACAATTTAAAATAATGGTATTCTATTATATACTTTAAAATATAATGTATTTCTGTGATGCAAAGCGTCTGAACATGTTACCTCTATGGCATTTCATATAGCCTTTTAGCTTAAAAGCATGCACATTTGGAGAAATATTGATGGATTCTCATATGTTTGTCAATTTTCTATACAGAAGAGTAATATTTATTCAATATTTATTGTCATCACTATGAGTGCTGGATACTGTGTTTTCAGTTCATACTTGCAGCCGGAGGGCGCTCTGTGCACATTTAGTCCACAAATTAATCTAAAGAAGAACAGGACATTCCAGGAACTAATGGCATGTCTTCCAGAGGTCTCTAACCATGGCTTTAACATACAGATAAACACTTTTGAAGACAATAAATACACGATTGCGATGATGTATACATGTATTGCCTCAGAATTTGCGTCTGAATAGCGCTCGCTCCATGGGCGTGGCCGCATTAGCGCATAATGAGCTGAATCCCAGACTTCTGAAATGGCTCTTTTTTCATACAGATTACATAAACACAGAATTTTTGTTTTCGATTTGACTTACACGATTTAAAACCTGACATTTCAATGTTTCTTTAGACATAAGTCAAATTTTTTTGTGATTAGTATTCACTAAGTTACAGTTCATTTTCTGAGAACTATCAGATTGGACTTCGTTCAGAGGGAGATGACAGATCACGCATCATGTTAGTTTTCTTTATTTTACAAAAAGCACAACATTTTGTTTTTACAGTTTTGAGTGTACACAAATAAAAGAAGATATTCCACAGATTAAAATGGTGTACAACTCTTAATTGTATGTGCAACATTGACGGAGTATTTTGAGTCTCTTTCACACTGGTAAGAAAAAAACCGTGACCGCCGACCCGAGGGGGTTAAGAGGGTAGGGGACCTGCAGGAATTTTCGGTTGACGAATTGTGCCTGGAATTCGGACTGGCCAACTCACACATAATCCTGAGTCCCTGGCCCGGATACATGCCCAAGGTTCCCACCACTCCCTTTATGGTTCAGGTGGTGAACCTGCAAGTGCTGTCCCTGGAGGAGGCAGACCCAGCCCTTGCTCTGCTCTGTCCTGTTCTTGATTTGCGCATATACGTGGACCGTATGCAGAGCTTCAGGACCTCAGAACAGCTCTTTGTTTGTTATAGAGGACAGCAGAAAGGTAAGTCTTCAAGCGGAGGCTGGCCCACTGGATAGTGGACGCCATAGGCCAAGATCAGCAGTGCATACTGTTTTGATAACATCTGTAGAGCTGCGGGCTGAGTGACACCTAACCTGTTTGCAAGGTTTTACAATCTCCGTGTAGAGCCTGTGTCCTCCTGTGTATTTGCCACAAGTAGCCAGTAACGCTGGGAACTTTCTCTGTCTCTCGCTTGCAGCGCCACAGCGTGTGTGTGTGTGTGTGTGTGTGTGTGCTTGCAGTCTGCCATCTGGCAGAGCAAACTCTGCTTTCTCTGCTCAGTATTGACTTCACCCTAGCTAGGCTGAATCTACCACAGAGACCTTCCATATGTAACACTGCCCTGTTGGCCAGTCCATATGTGTAATTTCCACGATACCTCCCTATGGGCAGGATGTGGTCCCTGCAGCATCCCTCTCCATTGGTATGCTTTCCCAGTGTTATCCAATTGTCTCATTGTATGGGTCGGAAGGAACAGCAGTGATTGACACTCTCTCTGTGTTAGGCCCTGGCCTTTCTCCACCCCAGCAGGTGTGGGGGGGGATTAAGCAGCTTGTGCAGAGAAAAATTAGTGAAACGTCCCTTAATCCTTCCTCATCTTGATTCACCCTCAATGCACGTACACACATGGTCATGAATTATTTGCCATACACAGTAGGGTCACAAAGTATTTTATTTGAGTTGGCACTACAGGGTAACTTAGTTGACAGGTAACATAGTTGACAATTTCACCATTTTGCCTAGTAACATAGTTGACAGAATTTTTGCACAGATTAATAAAATTACACATTTTCGTATTTGAAAGAAAGTTAAATTTAAACTCAATCTATTTTTCTAGGTTATTTAGATATAAGAAATAAATATAGATAAACTTGAAATGTACCCTAAATTATAGAATTTAGAATTATAGAATTCTGTGTGATATTAGAAGAATATCGCATGGCTGGAAAAGACTCTCAGCCAATCAGATTCGAGAACTGTTTATTGCCTGTTTGGTAAGACTACTGCAAAATTACAAACTTTATGTAATGTGAAAATAAATGAAAACACCTCACATAATATTGAGTTTGACCTTAACATAAGGGCAAGCACCTCCTTGAAAAAGAAGAGTTCCATGCCCTATTTTGTACCCATGTAAAATGACTCTAGACAAAGCATTTTTCCCCACAGTATGACTTGGCCAAAGTTGAATGAAAGCAACCAGAGAGTTAGAAAGACTGAATGTTTTATTAACTTTTTGATCATAATTTTAAATCCTGTACACACTGCCCAAACACAGAGGCTAGACAACCTTTTTTTGTACTACAAATTGGGGGTGGGGGGAATGTTGTGTGTGGATGACAGAACTGATCTGGAAAACAACTTACCACACAATCCTTCAAGGTGAAAAGATAAAGCTACACGTATATAAGATGCTCCTGTAAAATCTAAAAGCAATGCAGTTCAATGCTCCACAGACCAAAGAGCAATACTAGTATTTTAGCCTGTAAAATTAAAACCCTTTCCATGAGCTGACATAACTTAAATATTTAGTCTCAGAATATAACAAGAATATAACCACAGAACTGTAATTGTACCTTCATAGCTATTGCCCCATATGCCCCTTCTTCAACCTTTGGTTATATGCTACTAATAGAAGATATTTTTGGTTAACGCTCATCTGATGCTTTGAACAGTAGTTTCAGATGATATAATCTTTATTCATGTTGATTTTATGCACAACATAGTAATGTAATCATGAAATTTAAAAATCACAATATTTGAATCAAAGGAAGTACATAAGCATTTTAATCCCAAATAAAGTAGTATATAAAATATAACCCTTCTATACCCAAACACAAAACAAGTGAAAGACAAAACACAAAATGGTCCCATGGAAACAATCAAAATGATGGTGGCGTTGTATGGGGCAGGCTCTATGTAACATAGCATAATTCATGTTCGCGGTTTTTCTCTGTCATTTGGCAGTACTATTGTAAACCGGAGACACACTGTAACAAGGCCTCTGAATTTCCCAAAACAAAGGAATCAAAGAACGGAAGCCAAAATGTTCATCCATATATTTCAAGTACACAACTAAAGTGTTAATCTCAGTAACTGATTATAAATATTACACTCATACAGTAACTACCGATACAGTTGAGTCACCAACTGCAGTGATTCACTATCGCTATCTGTGTTTAAATCATTTTTATGATTTTTTTTTTTTTTTTGTGGGAACTGATAGCTAGTACTCCAAAAGGCAATATTCAAACATTTTGTTCTCTTCATCATGCGATGTAAACATTTCATTTCATTTAGAAATGGCTGACTGGTCTTTTAAAACGCCAGTAGATTTCCTTGTGCGAAATTAAACCGAACATGACCGTTTCTATGACCCAGTTTGGCAAAAGCACATAGAAATTGAATTAAAATGTAGCCACATACTGTAAATCAGATCATACATTCACTTTATATTTGACCCTTCATGCACATGCATCTACAGGGGTTGTAGTCATTTTGCCTTCCTTCCGGCAGGGATTCATTCAGGTCTTTGCAACAAGACTGAAAAAAACTCTAAAGATAAGTATCATGAACTTTTTTTTCCAGCATTTATTAATCTAGGTCATTTATAAATATACTATTAACTGTTAATTCTTGATTGTTCAGAATACATTAATTATGTTAATTTATATATCTTTATTTGTTAAAAATAGAAATTAACATGAACCAAGATTAGTAAATGCTAATAAAAGTACTTACCTTACTGTACCTTACTGTAAAGTATTAGCCAACTATTTTAAAAACCATTAAAGTTATATATTAATATCTCAAAGCAATTGATTGATAAGACAGGATCTCTAGACCAAACTCTAGTGGACATCAGAAATGGTTTAAAATTCAGACAAAAGCAATAATTTATCAATGCCCCTAAAGGTCACTGTGTGCTCCGAGTAAAGAAGGTTAACTATGGAAATCCCTGTGGATATGAAAATTCAGATGATTAGAGGTCATCCCGGGAAAAACATGCTCATCAGTAACAAGTGCATCCCCTTAAATAGCAGCAAACCGGATAAACTAAATAGTGTGCAAACTACCACTAAGCACTGATTCACAGTTTTTTTTTTTTTCTCAGTGCCACATTCACTAGAATCCTGCTTTTTTTTCTCATATGGAAAGCAGCTAATGGAGAGTTTTGAGCCTCTTTTGTTACTAAAAGCAAACTGGAATACCATCTTTGCTACACAAATGCATATGTGTATTTGATGATAGGCATCTAGAAGTCTTTCTGGGCTAAACAAATATTATGAATAGAGCAAACAAACAATAAACAGCCCTAAGACAAACGTGTTATAGGTTTAGGTCTAGTATCGCCACCCCATACACGCCACCACTAAAAGACAAAAATAAAAATCACATTCCAGTCAACGGCAATGATATGAAGCCAGAATCATGCTCTGAGATGAGATATGAGATAGGAGGTACACTTCAGGTTCTTTAGGAACGTTATATGAAAGCTGGCGTGTATAAAACTCATTGTCTTCATGTTTTGATAGTCTGTACTTGGGAATATGTGTGTGTGTGTGTGTGTGTGTGTGTGTGTGTGTTTGGGGCATCGATCAGGAAGCGTTTACTCAACAGTCACAGACTTGGCCAGGTTTCTTGGGCAATCAACCTGCATGGAACAAAACGAAAAAATGAAATATTACTACAATTCAAAATAACCGTTTTTTATTTGGATATATTTTAAGATATATTTAAAGCAGGATTTTCAGTGTCACATGATCCTTCAGAAATCATTCTAATATGCTGATTTGCTGCTCAAGAAACATTTTTTTTTTGTATCAATGTTGAAAACAGTTCTGCAGATTTTGTGGAAATTGTGATATAAGATTGTTTGATAATAAAACATTTAAAAACAGCATTTCAAATTTTTTTTTTTTTTTAAATCAAAAGCCTTTACGGTCATAAATGTATATTGCTGAATAAAAGTATTCAATTTCTTCAAAAACAGAAATCTTACTGACCCCAAACTTTTGAAAGGTAGTGTATTTTTATGTCAAGTATCAGAAATATACATTTATATTTTTATATATATATTGCTTTTTTAAGTCTTAGAAAACTGTGGTCAGTGTTTCCAAATATCTTGCACATGCTTGGGAAGAGATGTACGGCAGACTGAAAGTATACTCGCCGGCCACTTTACCAGTTCAACTGCTTGTTAACTTAAATATCTAATCAGCCAATCACATGGAAGTAACTCAATGCATTTACGCATGTAGACATGGTCAAGAAGATCTGCTAAAGTTCGAACTGAGCATCAGAAAGGGGACGAAAGGTGATTTAAGTGGCATCGTCTGATGGCTACTTCCAGCAGGATAACACACCATGTCACAAAGCTCAAATCATCTGTCATCAACTGGTTTCTTGATCATGACAATGAGTTCACTATTTTCAAATGGCCTCCACAGTCACCAGATCTCAATCCAATAGAGCACCTTTGGGATGAGGTGGAACGGGAGATTCACATCATGGATGTGCAGCTGACAAATCTGCAACAACTGTGTGATGCTATCATGACAATATGGACCAAAATCTCTGAGCAATGTTTCCAGCACCTTGTTGAATCTGGGTCCAACCCGCTACTAGTAAGGTGTGCCTAATAAAGTGGCTGATGAGTGTTTATCAGTGAGACAGGAAGTGAGATGACAGCGAGCACTTAAGAGACTCACGTCGAATCCGCGAAGCACAGCGAGGTGGAAGGAGAGCAGCTGTAGAGGGATGACGCTGAGAATTCCCTGCAGGCAGTCCACACAGTGAGGCACTTTGATGGTGCGGCTGGAGTTGTTGATGGTTTCATAGTCGTCCTTATCGCAGATTACGATTGGACGGCCCTACAACAGCAACATAACCATATCCTCTTAAACAGCAAAAACTGCAGATAACTAGGGCTGTACAAAAATAGCAAGCTTTTTAACAATCTTCAATCTATTCCTTCTTAAGCTGAGGGCATACTAGACTTTGAGCACACAATACATTTGCGTTTACTGCCTCCTGCATTACGTATGAATTAGGGGTGGAAGGGTTCAGATTACTCATGGTTTGGTTTTTATCACGGTTTTAGGGTCACGGTTTCGGTACGGTTCGGTATGTGCTATGTTCAGTAAAAAATAGGACAACTGTCAAATAAAGATAAAGAAAATAAAAACAAATAATCTAACTACAAGAAAGAGCACAAATAAATACATGAGAGCTCAGATACAAATGTAAAATAACACTGCATATAAACTTCAACAACCGGGTGATGTCGACGTAAATGACTGGTCATAGAGCACACATCACTGAACATTTGTTTACAAAGAGTGACTGTTTTGTCCATGTTCTTTTGATCATCGCTGTTGTAACGTATTGGGAAAACAAGAAGGATTTCTGCAGATTTCATCAAATCTAGTTTATTGCTTTTTAATGCCTTTTTAATGCCGATTTTTAAATTTTTAATGTCATCATATATATATATATACAGTACTGTGCAAAAGTCTTATGCACGTCAGTATTGTCACCCCCCAAAAAAGGTTTTAAGCCAGTTATTTATATCTTTTGCTGTAGTGTGTCAATAGGAAATATCCGTTCACATTTCCAAACATTCATTTTGCCATTAATTTTAATAATCCAGTGAGATTTTTGAATACACAAGGAGTCTGACAACAGCCGGTGCTCCACATGGAGATCAGAGCTCACCATCATCAAATCCGTCTGTGATTACATGAAGAAACAGATGAAACTGAGACAAACTAAATCCAGAAGAACTGTGGCCGTGTCTCTAAGATGCTTGAAGAAACCTGCCTGCAAAGATACAGTACTGTGAAGAGTTTTAGGCACTTGTGTAAAAATGCTGTAAAGTGAGGATGTTTTTAAAAAATACTTTTATAAATAGATTTTATTTATCAATTAACTTATATTAACTAAATCAAAACAATATTTTGTGTGACCACCCTTTGCATTTAAAACAGCTCTTGTCCAGGTACACTTGGGCATCATTTTTCAGGTAGCTTTGGAGGCAGGTTTCTTAAAATCTCTTGGAGACACGGCCACAGTTCTTCTGGATTTAGTTTGTCTCAGTTTCATCTGTTTCTTCATGTAATCACAGACGGATTTGATGATGGTGAGCTCTGATCTCCATGTGGAGCACCAGCTGTTGTCAGACTCCTTGTGTATTCAAAAATCTCACTGGATTATTACAATTAATGGCAAAATGAATGTTTGGAAATGTGAACGGATATTTCCTATTGACACACTACAGCAAAAGATATAAATAACTGGCTTAAAACCTTTTTGGGGGGTGAAAATACTGACGTGCCTAAGACTTTTGCACAGTACTGTATATATATATAATGTCGCTAAATGTCGATAGATGACGTCATGCAGCAATTTGTTTGCTTCTCTGCTGCTACCCTTTTTGCTCACATAATATATTTTAATACAGCCAAATTCCCAATAAAATCGTTTCATCTATATATTTTTCTGTTTTTGTTGTCAGACTATATGAAATGGTGACTGAAACGCGGCCCATTAAGACTTTATACAGGGCTTGACATTAAGCCTTGTCATTCACTTGTACGAGTAAAACAGTTGCTTGTCCAAAAAAAAATATATATATAAATTTTAAATTTCTGAAGCAATATCCTTTCAGAATATTGCAGCTTTGACATATTTAAAGCTGCATATTTGTGATAGATTTTTAGTTAAAAAATTAAACTAAACCACCAGTAGGTGGCGTCAAGTAACCGTCTTAAGTGAGTCATTCATTTAAACGATTCATTCCAATGGCTGATTCATTCAAGAATAAGGCAGTTGTTTATGAATGGGTCATTGAATCTTTGACTCAAAATGCTTCAAACTGCAGAATCATTCAGTAACGAAAACAAGGCTGAGCCTGCGTCTCAATGAACATTCTATCCATCCTAAATAGTATGTAACATTATTAATATTCAATACTATTTAGGGCGGATAGGGTGGATAGTATGCACATTGGGATGCAGGGTGAGTGTTGCTACGCTATGGTTCTGCTGTGATCTTTGTTTGAAACTATTTTTGCTGCTAAAATAGAACAGAAACAGTCAATGTTCCTTCTAAAATGTAAGTGACTTAATATTAAATATTTGTTAACTGAACTGTTGTATGAAATTAATGTCACGTTTTTAATCGTGATGGTAGCCTATTTAGGCAAAACAGCATTCTTGGTCGTGTGATATTGCTTACATGTATCAAGTTATAAAAACTCCACATTTAGATTTTTTACCGCAGTATGTTTAACTGAGATTAATTTTGTGTGCGCTTCGCTCATGTTTCCATTTCTCCTCGAGATGGTGCGCGAGCCTCAACAGCGCAACCTTGTTATCAACAGTACATTATACAGCCTATTATCATCCACTACCGATCGTCACTCACACTAAATGTAATAAAATCATTCTCGCGTTTTTTTTTTTTTTTTGTATTGACATTTTAATGAGGTCCTTGTCCGGCCGAGCAAGTAAAATTCTCTTTCGCTTACCCCTTCAAAAAATCCACTTATCCCGGACTAATTGAAAAGCGTTAGTGTCGAGCTCTGACATGTTAAAAAAGCGCTAAATCCTGATTTATAATTGAGACGTTGTCTGGCAAATTCACAATACACATAAGATAAAGACAGTTGCTGTGACTTTGGCTAACGTTATATGTACACGTAAAATGATCACTCAGTCAGGTTAGAAGCAATAGTATCTATTTTATTTGTTCTCTGACAGAGCGCACAGCCTCAAC
Source organism: Ancherythroculter nigrocauda (assembly GCA_036281575.1). Taxonomy (NCBI): domain Eukaryota; kingdom Metazoa; phylum Chordata; class Actinopteri; order Cypriniformes; family Xenocyprididae; genus Ancherythroculter; species Ancherythroculter nigrocauda. The sequence continues at coordinate 36,982,505 of VTFQ01000021.1, read as the reverse complement.
TGAATGCGCTGCTCCTCTCAGCCACTCACTGAACAGCAGATGCAGACAGAGGTGTGGCAGCGGGAGGGAAGCAAGATCTCGCACTCGAGACTCACCAGTACCGGTGGGTCTCGGAAGCTAGATCAAGTTAACAAGTATATTCGTCACAACGCGCTTTCTTGGAAAAAAGTCGCAAAAGGGGTCTGAAAAGTCGCTAAGTTGACAACACTGATGCAGCCTTCCGTCTCCATTTCACAGCCCGCCGCTGCCCAAAATGGTGTTACGTCAATTTTGCACCGGCCGGAGGCAATTCCCAAACTGGTTCCGTGTGTGTATCACACCAATGTATATATTTTACGATAGCAAATCAAAGTTATTAATTATGAAGGCTATATTCAATATAAACTGGTAGTATTATTTTTTTTCAAAACTATATAAAAAAATTGAATGCCTGTAGGAATAAAATTTAATGCTTTTTAATGCCATTTAAGGCCTTAATTTTCACAAAATCCATTTAATGCCCTGCGGATACCCTGATATCCATCGACTGAAACATACATTAGCCGAATCCGTCTGTTTTACACGTCGTTGTTTTCAACAAACCATATTATAGATGCGTCGTCAGATTTGGGATGAACCGTGGTGCAAGCGCGTGCCGAACCATGGGTGGAGAACCGAACGTTTCTTTTTTTTTTACCGAGAACCGTTCCACCCCTAGTATGAATGGAACAAAAAAAAGTGTAGTGTGTACTGAATTGTGATTGGACTGCAACTTGGTTTACAACGTATTTAATAATTTTACCTAAAAATTTTAACACTGTTATATCTTGCAAGCAGTGGCAGGACATGCAAATCTAGTAATGATAAAGGTGGACATCTGAATGGCTCTTACCTGTCTTGCCACCACCTGCTGCAGTGCGTTTTGGCACTTGGTGTACGTGTGGTCTCTCATGATGATCATTATGACAGGCATGAGTTTGTCCACTAGAGCCAGTGGCCCATGCTTCAGCTCTCCAGCCAAAATCCCCTCTGAATGCATGTACGTGATCTCCTTAATTTTCTACATGACACACAAACAAGAGCAATATCATGCTACATGAGAAGACTGACTAGACAGGAACTATTAGACAAGACAAGACAAAACCTAAAACAAAACACAACTGTTACATAATAATAATAATAATTAGGGAAAAAAAAATAGCTGCATCACATTTTTGTGGTCAGAGTTGGCTAATGCCTCAATGACAGTTCCCCCATCCTCACTTCCAGTGTAAGTGGGGGTTTTTCTTAACCAACACAGTCAAATTGCTTCCTCTGTTTATTTGCGGTTAAACTAAATGAGGCCAAACTTCTGGAAAATTATGATTCTTATTTTATTCCTTGTTCTTACTTTCCTGGTAAGACTTAAATAGTCCAGGTCATTCTTGAATGTGAAACAGCAGAGTATCAATCAGTGTAAATTACTCTCCAAACAGAACTAGAACTATCCACCCTCATGTCATTCCAAACCTGTACTTTTTCTTTGTTCTGCAGAACATAAAAGATATTTTAAAGAATGTTGGTAACCAAACAGTTTTAGTGATCATCAAAAAATACTGAGACGTTTCTCAAAATATTTTCCTTTATATTCAGCAGAATAAAGAAAATCAAACAGGTTTAGAATGACGTGTAAATTATGACACAAGTTTCATTTTTGGGCGAAAAAGACCTAGACAATGTTTTAAAAAAGAAACTGCACACTAAAAGTTTGTTAATGGGATATTCTGCATTTTTGAGAAACATTTCCCCTTTTTCCACCTGCTCATTGACAGTTGATCGCATGTGAACTGAACAAGCACAAATTAAATTTGAGAGCTATGGTGGAGAGGAAAATTAGCAGTGAATAACTGGGATATGTTCTTCCCACAAAGCTATTATATGGCTTCAGGAGACTTGAAACAGGGGCAGGAGGGGAGTGAGTGATAGATGGGTGAAGAAGGAGGGAAGAAGCGGTCTAACCAAAGCTCCCTCCAGGCAGGTGGCGTAGTGGTAGCCTCGGCCCATGATGAGAACACTCTTCTGTTGATACAGCTCAGTTGCCAACTTCTGTATCTCATCGTCCAGACTCAACACCTCCTTGATCAGATCTAGAGAAAGAGAGACACAGTGTAGCTTGTAAATGAATTTGTACTTTCGTACATTCACACATTAAATATTTAGTATGGCAGAAATTAGTGTACCAATTACAGAAAATCATCAGATGAGTAGTCATGTTTCATTATGTTATGATGTTGCATTAATGAAGCCTCAAAAATGTCTTGCGAAAATCTAAAGATTTCTTGAGTCAGAGCTAAATGATTTTCATTGATTCGTTGTGATGAACAGAAGCTGTCAGAAATCTTCTGTAAAAATATGTAGTGATGATTAATTCATGATTTCCACAAACAGCACATATGGATGTTCACAAAGGGCTTAAAGGGTTAGTTCACCCAAAAATAAAAATAATGTCATTTATTACTCACCCTCATGTCGTTCCACACCCGTAAGACCTTCATTCATCTTCAGAACACAAATTAAGATATTTTTGTTGAAATCCGATGGCTCAGTGAGGCCTACATAGCCAGAAATGACATTTCCTCTCTCAAGATCCATTAATGTACTAAAAACATATTTAAATCAGTTCATGTGAGTACAGTGGTTCAATATTAATATTATAAAGCGACGAGAATATTTTTGGTGCGCCAAAAAAAACAAAATAACGACTTATTTAGTGACGGCCGATTTCAAAACATGAAGCTTCGGAGCGTAATGAATCTTTTGTGTCGAATCATGATTCGGATCACGTGTCAAACTGCCAAACTGCTGAAATCACGTGACTTTGGTGCTCCGAACCGCTGATTCATAACGCTGATTCATAACGCTCCGAAGCTTCATGAAGCAGTGTTTTGAAATTGGCCATCACTATATAAGTCGTTATTTTGTTTTTTTGGCGCACCAAAAATATTCTTGTTGCTTTATAATATTAATATTGAACCACTGTACTCACATGAACTGATTTAAATATGTTTTTAGTACATTAAGGCCGTGTGTCCACCAAAGCGTTTTTAGCCAGCTGAAAACGCTAGGCGCTTTGCTTAAAACACCTATCTGTGAGCACTTGAGAGCGCTTCAGCTGCGCACTGTGTGCAGCGTTTTTTTTTTTCTATGATAAGGAATATCCGCAGCACTGTTACTTATAACTGATTTTGCATGTAATTTGTTTCAGACTAAAAATGTCGACACAATGTGGAATTACTTGCTATGTATGTTCGGAGACCAGCAATATTAAATTTCTCATCCATTTTGTTCCATTCTCTGTTTGTTTGATGTCGGTGTTGTATTTGTCCCGCCTCTCCTCCACTCTGATTGGATGGCTGAATAAAAAGTGATAGTGATGAACGCAGCGTTTTACTCAAAGTTGAACATTCTTCAACTCGAGGCGACCGCTAAAAAACGTCGAGCTCTCAGTGCTTGAGCATGAAAAAGATGCTCAGCGCCTCGTTACACTCCTGCCGTTTAAAAACGCGGCGTTCCCATTGAAAACAACTGAAAAAGTACGCTAGCAGCTGGAAAAAACGCTTTGGTGGACACATGGCCTAAAGGATCTTGAGAGAGGAAATGTCATTGCTGGCTATGGAGGCCTCACTGAGCCATCGGATTTCAACAAAAATATCTTAATTTGTGTTCCGAAGATTAACAAAGGTCTTACGGGTGTGGAACGACATGAGGGTGAGTGATTAATGACAGAATTTTCATTTTTGGGTGAACTAACCCTTTAATATTTTTCCCTCTTGTTTTGTGTTGACAAAATTTAACCTTGTTTTTTTTTTTATGTTATTAATTATATATTTTTCATAATCTATATGATACTTTTTATCTTATTTATCTTACTTTATATAATACTGTACATGTACAGTAAATGATTTAATTTATGTAATAAATGCAATTTTGATTTATTTTAATCAGTAATGTAATTTTATGTTTCTGCTCAACTGGCCAAAGGATCCATTCAACTGAAATACTTAAACCTCAAGGGTTTTTTTTTTCTTCAAATGTTTGCTTGCTCAGTTTAACTAACTTGCAAGAATCTTTTCAAACTGCTGCTCTACCACAACAGAAGTTTAACTTCTAAGGAAACAGCAGATATAATATCTGCTGCAGCACCCCTTGTGGCAAGGTTGAGAATATGACACATACATGTGTACACATTTCAGAATGCAACTATGTTCATGTACTTGCATACATATGTTTTGAGCCAAAGACTGTAAATACAGTGACCAAAACATGCAAGCATTAATGACAGAATCAGCAGTTTTTAGCACAAATAGTAAGCTGGAGTGCAGGGGGAACTTTAGTAACTGGCTGCCAACACATTCCCGACCTCATTGGCTTGGAAGCCGAACAAAAAATCCACAGAGGGAGAACGAAAGAACTGGAGAAAGGAGAGGGAGGGGGGCGCCCCAGCAGACACTTGTGGTCCAATAAAGACTTCCAACAGTGACTGAGAGAGCTGGCCGAGGCCATCTGCTCCTCCCTGCACACCAATCCGTGAACACAAGCACTTACATGCTCTATGACATCAGCATCTCACTAACTTAAATGTACACAAAGAGCAAATGTGTACAAAAAAAAGAGGTTTAGAATTCATATATTGTGAATTATGACTGAGATCACACTAGAAGCCATTCTTGCAGAATTCCAGATAATTCTAAAACATTTATAGCTGTATTTGTGTTTACCTGGCAGCACTTTGAGGCCTTGAATGATTTCTCGCCTCCGTGGCTGTACAGAGATTCTGTCATCACACATCAACAGGGCGAACATGATGAGAGCCACAAACTGACTTGTGTACGCCTGCAATAGACAAAACAAACAGCACAAAATAGAGTTCATATGAGCTCAAATGCAATTTGTTTGTATCGTTACAGATGGCGGTCAATCCTATACTCTGACCCACAGTGGCCTGTAATGCCTGAGACAGATCAGACATGCAATTATTTGTTATATTTATTGAATAATCCACAATACCCGTCACCTTTCTGTGGAACTACCCAAACTGCAACAATCAGATGCATCAGCAAAGACACATCAGCAAGATAAGACTGTTTAGAGTTTCACTCTCACTTCGTTCTCTTTGAAACAGACAAAAAAAAAAAAAAAATCTTTTAATCCTACAGATCAGGGGTCGGCAACCTTTTTGTCATGAAGTGCCATTTTTAAGTTTCTGAGTTTTTTATTTTGAATATTCATGATGGCTAGCATAGAAATAGTGCAGAAGCTTTTTTATTTCTGAAGCCATTTTTCATAATATTTGTTTTACATTTGTCAAAATCCTTTAGTTTGCTTGTTTTTTTCAGGTTTAAATTAGCCTTTGAAGAACAGATTTCCAATGGGAATTCCAATGGTCATTCATGCATTGATCAGACAGCTATCAGACAGACTTTGTCAAAACTGTTCCATTTACACATGGTAACATAAATGTGTCTTCGCCAAATGAATAGACCTATAAATCTAATCTTCAATTACTGCACTGTATGCAAATATGCAAGGTATGTGCTTCATTTTATTTATCATCAGCTAATTTCAAGATCAGTGGCCACAATTGGAGAGAGAGCATCATCAGCACTGGTAACATCATTTAGTCTCACTACTTTTAATGAAGATTGTGTTTTGCTTCAGGATGTGACGCTGAACTTTCATTTGCAGCAGTTTGCTGAAGAGTTGCAGCTACTCTTTTGTGGTGATGCGTGCTGCAATAGCGCTGTCATATCTGGGTACCAGGAGCCATTACAACACGCTCTCGCACATTTAGTTTTTACCATTTTAGGAGGAGTAAAATTTATATATGTAGCTTCAACAACTAGATGCATTTTGTCCAGTTTCATCTGCAATGCGAATAAAATGGTCTCGTTTTCGGCCTTTTCACGTTTGGATAGCTTTCAGATCAGAGAATACACATGAAGTGTCCAGATACGCATTAACAGAGTTTCCATATGCATCACAGTCATTTTGATGTGTGTGGAATGTTTAATAGGACTCAACATACTTGGTCAAAATTTATTGCATTAGCAATGTTCAGTGGAACAAGCTGTAATCTTTCATTCAGTAACTTGTGTGCGCATGATGCTTGGTGGTTGTGCTAATGGTTTATCAGAGAATGGTTTATTCATCGACTTGCACAATTCTCACACTTTAATAGTATTTATATCTCCTAACTTAAAGCTGCCGTCCGTAAGATTTGCCTCTTAGTCGCCATCTCTGTTTGAAACCTGCAACTGCAGTTATATGCAGAATTATTATCTTTACAGCACAGCTCGTCAGCGCGGCTGAATCTAATGCTTGCTGTCAGTCACCATACCGGTGTAGATACTGTACTTCAGAATCACAGATTGTACTCTTGAAGTATGACCAAAGTAGGAATTTTCACCAGAAAATGTCATCTTTACAAGTAAGTAACATGTCTGCCACTTTTGTTCTGACCAACTGAGGAAAAAAGCATTAGGCCTACAATAAATCGTGCTGCTAATGGTGATTAAATCAACCATTACAAGTAGTCCAAAATGCGGCAGCGAGACTTTTGATGGGTGCACAGAAATGGGATCATATCACTCCTATTTTACGTTCCCTACACTGGTTACCAGTACACTACAGAGTGGATTTTAAAATTTTACTTCTCGTTTATAAATCTCTAAATGGAATGGCTCCACCTTACCTTTCCACCCTTTTGACTGAGCACCATCCAACAAAATCACTTCTGTCATCTAATCAGAGACTCCTGTCTATCCCTAAATCAAGGTTAAAATGTAGGGGGGACCGTGCCTTTTCTGTAGTTGGCCCTAGACTCTGCAATGACTTGCCCATTTTGATTAGACTGGCTTCATCTTTATCTGTTTTTAAATCTAAGTTAAAAACATATTTGTTTGACAAAGCATATAATACATGTTGAAGCACCCTTACATTGTATTTTATTGTTGGTGCTGAAGCACCAATTCTAGTCTATTTTATGGTATGTTTTTACAATTCTCTGTATGCGTTTTATTGCTTAATTTTTTTGTCTTTTTTACTTTTTGTGTTTTTCTGTGTTTTTAGCTATTGTAAAGCACATTGGACAATCACTTAGCTCATATCAATATGCATCAAACCGTGAAATTATTATTGATGTTATACTTTGTTCTCAAATTGTTAATGTTAACAACATCAGCATTGCGTGACTGTGTATTTAGTGTGTATTAGCATTGCCTGTAGATTTCAATTTCTGTAGCCACTCCGCAGCCCGAAGTCTTTTGCTTTTTGACCACGGTTGAATCTCCAGTTGTCACTGATGATTGTCATTTGGACCTTTCTGGATTACAATCTGCCATCAAAATGATACGTTTAATTATTCCAGCTGCTGTGAGAAAAGGCTATAAATGATCCGCTACCAGCTGCATCCTATATGCAGGAACTCCTTTCTTTCTGTTTACAGACGTGACGTAATGACACAAAGGCGAACTGCTGCATGCTCGAATTTCCCGCGGAAATCCACCAGTATCGATTTATTATAAAACATTATTACAAGCTTACTGTTGTGAATCGGGCTAAGGTAAGGAGATAGTTTTGGCTGGTTATGTACTTGCTCAAATTGATTTTGGATAATTTTTAACCAAAAAAAGTTACGGACTGCAGCTTTAATAAAACAAGCTGTGTTACTATGAGGAATGATTACCTCAAAATGTAGATCTGTATGCAACTACTTTAGGTACTTTATCTGAATGAAATACATACACCTCTCTCGCTTTTGCTCACGTGCCAGCGATTACACCTCCACGTGCCAGTGTTGGCATGCATGCCATCGGTTGCCGACCCCTGCTATAGATTCTACATGTAGAACTTGGGTTGTGGAAGACACTATATTGTATTTCAGAGTTGTTATAAAAAATATAAAGAAAAAGGAAAACAAAACTGTTTTGGTTGAATGATTTGCCAAATAAGACCAGGGAAAAGGGAAAGGAAAGGTGAATAATGTTCTATCAGCTTCCCATTTTTCTCTCCGTCCCAATTTCTCACACGCGCCTTTGATCCCAAAGCCTCTGTGGTTGTAAATCACTTTAACGGCATTCCTCAATGCATACGTTGTCACATTACATGTCTAACTGTAATCTAGCACTATGCCATCATCTTTCAGAGCATATTAAAGTCACTCTCAGTCAAATATGAAGCACATTTATGAAGCATTCAGGACGTCTGACAACATGCTGTGGCTCACTTAAGGTTCTGTGAGTTCACGCAAGACACTTCCAGTGACGGTAGAGGAGCCATGGACAATACACCCACCCTGACAAATCACTAACACATGAGAGCAGATCCATTGACATTACTGTGTCGCTTATTGTTTGCAGATGCTTTTCATCTGTGAAGGTTCACTACCTGCAGTGACAGAGCTCCTGTGCAAATCTGAGGTTAAGTAGCTTGGTCAAAGGTTTGATAGTAAGTAGGGTTGACAGAATATGATCTTGGTAAGCTGATAGATCTTATTAAACCAGCAACCTTTTTGTCTTTAACCAATTTACCAGAGGCCCAATGCATAGTAATCAAACCCTTCTCACTTCTTGAAATTAAACAAACCCAAACATGCAAACCTGAAGTTACATATAAAAAAAAAGAGACAAACTCAACTCAAAATCAGTCATTCTGTTTGCTTCCACTGAAATACTTTGCAGTGGACAGTGGTCTATTACCAACCATTCCATGCAACATTGAGTCACCAAAGTGAAGAATTACTGTCTGACTGCAAAGGCTGAGAGCCCCATTTGGGACCAAATCATAGTTTAAAAGTTTGTTTCCTCCAGCTGTCTCCAATGCAAACAAACCTTCTGGCTATAATAATAAGGTGTAATACTTAAACTCTTAAATGAAACTTCTAGTTTGAAAGTGTTTATCTGTTGTCTGTTCATTCAGGGCAGTGGAAGCTGAAAGCAAAGAGGCATAGCAGTAGCATGGGTCTTTCACAGTGACTACGCTTTTTTTTTTTTTCCTGGCAGTGCGACTAAATTTGTTAGGTCTCAACTGGTGCGACCACCATGATGCTCAACTGATAAGAGCTGCCATTTCTGTTGCATATGAGAAACATCAAATAGCAAATGAAAGCAGAATGAAACCATGCCACTCGTTTGCACTGCGCAGTGTTGACCATTTATCAGCCCTGAGCAGCGCAAGCTCAGAACAGGTACTCGTAGGCTAATCTTTGATCACTTTTGACACTTACTAAACAGTGCTGGGAGATCCAGCGAGAAGCATTCAAATTCAGCGCAGAAACCAGGAGAAACATTGTATATTGAGAAACATTGAGAGAAACATTAAGAAAGCTTTTCAATCCAGAAATTGCCAACATTCACCATGGATTTAATGTAGTAACACTAACTGTAACGGTATTTTGGCAGAAATAGTCAAATAGTTTTTCTATTAGGTTTTGTACATCCTTTGATAGTGAAATTCAAGCACTTTTCAGGGACTTTAAAAGTACTTCAAACATTTTCCAGCACTCCAAAGTTCTGCTCCTAGAAGGCTACCACCCAACAGTTTTGTTTTAACCCTAACCACACACTCCTGAACAAGCTAATCAATGTGTTCAGGATCAGTGTTGGAACTGAAATCTGCAGGGAGGTAGCCTACCAACAGCAGGGTTCTCTAGATGTTTCTAAAAGAGGGGTTCACACTGACAGTGATTTGCTGTGACAAAGCGAAGAGATACCACAAGAGACAACCATTTAGGCAATGACAAAAGCTAAGCAGAGTAACTTTACGCACATGAGCAGCGGTGTAAAGCGGGACTACCAATGGGAGCACAAGTAGTGATATAGTTGGATACCATTGAAAAGTTGCAGTTCTACTAATTTCAGTGGTAGCTGAAAACAGAGGCAGAACAGAAAATGGATCCAGCAAGGGACAAGCAGAGCCACAATAGACTTGAAAAAAAAAAAAAAAAACAACCTCAAGAACAATTCAACTTCAGAAGAGTCAATGGGCAGCATGATGCTATTAAAAATTTGAAAACAGTGACATACCAAAGAAAAGAAAAACTCCTATGGAAGCACTGATGTTTTTATGTATGGAATCTTGAAAGGAATCAAAGCTTGCCACAGTAGGAATATTCTGGAAGAAAAGTGGCCTCATGGGAGAGGGAGGACTGCAATCACAGCAAAATCAGGCAAACCAAGCAATATGTCACATCTACATCAAATACAGTGGCTCACAAGATGGGCTGAACATGAGCTAACAGGCTCTAAGCTGTGCTACAATTGGTATAAGTATGGTATTACACCATACTGGTGTAAGTATGTGTGTGTGTGTGGGGGGGGGGGGGGTGTTGGAGGGTATCTGTTGCCTGGAAAACAGATGACTGCAAAGAAGTTTGACCGGCAGCTTAACATTACATTTAGGATGTTTTGGTCAAACGAGTGAAAAAAGAACTGCCATCAGCTAGACACTCCCATTTCTTAGTCAGAAGAGAGTTATCTTCTCCCCCAACTTAAACTTCCTAATTTTGCAGTTGCAATCCAAATTATTACAGCTGAATTCTGGAAACCCAGGAGCTCAACACTCCAAGTTGTTGTGGGTGTGGGTTTAGAGGTTCCCCCTGAGGGACTGCTCTGGTGCTGTGTAGTGGGAGGATAGAGAGCGACTGTCTGCATCTGTGGAGCAATCCAACAATTCTCAAAGGTCCTAACATTTTAAAAATGTGGTTTAAGGGTAATTTACACAAGCAAGAAGGCCAGATAACTTTAGACTTAAGAGGGCATGATTGTGCATGTTTGGTGGGTGTTATGTAAAAAAACCCTCACCAAAGTCAGACACTTCATGCCCCTGATCTGGAAAAACATGAATCTGGAACCAAAAGGTAGGAGGATAAAAGAACGGATGGATGAATTTCTACTTCCATTGATGGATAGATGTGAAAGTTAGAGTGTCGTTCTCTTAGTGATGAGAGTTCCAGTTGGGAAACAGCTTCCAGAATGATCATGGTGTTTCTTAATCCCTCCAAAGGGAATTCATTCGAGACTCTTGAGAAATTATTACGATGACAATGCACCACAGGAAACAGACCACCATTTTACAGCGCAACAAAAAGTCACCTTTCCACCATCGGGCCAAACCATTCTCATTGCTTAACCGTTCCATTCCGATCCAGCCCAGCCGGTACAGATATGGTTTCATTTTCCACTGTGGGGCTAATAACAAAGCTCTTTGAAATCAATCAATACAAATGCATCAGTCGTTGCCTTGGTAATGTAAGAATTTACAGATGATATGAGATGTAAATAGCAGATATTTATTTTAATTTTATCAATAACTTGGGTTAACTAGCAGCCAGGCAACAGACAAGTGACCAATCCTGAGTGGCGACGTCACAACACGCATTCTAGCCAACTGTGCTGAGAATTCCGGGCCAAGAACGGTTTGTAATCGTGCCATGCCAAACCAAGCTCAAGTAACTGTTTTCCAGAAATTTTACTCCCTGTTACCACAGAATGGTATTATGAAACCCTGGGAAGAACCTGAGGTGCCTTGCTTAAGGATACAGAGGTGATGGCCCATGGATCACTTCTTTGAATTAGCAACAACCTGATTACCAGGTTTTTAACTTAATCACAACATGACTGTATGTTTATCATTAACATAACAAGGAATCTTGGATCTGCAAAAGTGGGCATCAATGCCAGAATGACCTAAATGAGATTTTGCAGTTGACAGTGCAGGATGAACAAATACTAAGATCATTTTCTTTGGGGTGATATGTAAAAAGGGTCAATTTCGACTTCATACCAACTTTAAGATGACCTAACGAACAATCTTTTATATGATCTCTGCATATGTTCACTGCTATGAGAGTATAAATCTAAATTTTTTATGGTGTGAAGCGGGGGTTGGTGTTCTTTAACAACTTTGTAACACCTGGTCATTAACAACCTTTGGGAGTTTCTTATATCACAACCTCATCATATTTTTTTTGAAAAACAGGAACAAATAAACCACCGATGAGGGTCTGATACAAAACTGTAGAGTCCTGTGTTTCATTTGAAACCTGGAACATATCCGAGGGAGTCTGTAACATATCGTTTAAACTCATTGAAAATGGCCTGCCCAGAAAGTGGAACTAAATACCAGTGCAGGATTTTGGCAGATGTCCCATCTCCTCACCCTCATTATTTCACTCATACTTATATGAGCAATTATATCACCTAATTCAGCCTGCAGGCATCCATGTTTCTATCCTAATGAAGCTCTGTCATAAATCAACTGCAGCTCTCGTCTTTCTTGCGTGACACATGTTAGCAGTGAAAAATGACAATATTCTTCCTTTTAAGAAGGGTGAAAGAAAGCAGGGGTAGAGAGGCTAGAGCAGCAAGATTATGAAAAGTACAGTCTACTATGTAGTCATATTTTTTCTCTCCATATTAATATCTCTTATCCAGCAAAATCCAGCTGCTCTGCAGACTCATGATTCCAAAAACATTTTTTTCTTTTCACATATTTGTTGTGACTTCATTAGACTTGTATGCAGTTGTCAAAGCAATGGAATAGTGGTTAAAACAAATACTCACAGACCTATTGAGCTGTAGTGGTCATGAAGGAGACACAGGTTTGAATCTAGAATATGTCATGTAACAATGGTTCAAGATGGCATGGGACTCTCAAATGTTCTAGTTGTCAATTCTTATCCATTTCATTACATTCAAATCAGAAGTGTCAACTCAACTATCTCTGTTGAACTAAAGAAAATCTTTCAACTAATATTGTAAACTACATTAGGGAGTCAGTAGGTAATTACTATAATATTGAAGGTTAAAAATGACCAATTTATATAGAAACGCTTAAATTATACACAAAGTTTTTATAATAATAAAGTTATAATAATTACTAGGGTTGGGTACCGTTCACATTTTGAATGATATCGGTACCAGTATCGGTACCTGAAATTGAGTGCCGGTACCCAACGGTACCTTTTTCGGTACTTTACTCTCTGTGTAAAAACAAAAACATTTATTTCAGTGAAGTCCAAACCTCACAATTTCAAACAATTATTTATTTATTTAGAATTTTTACACACTAGACAAAATAAACTGTTATGTGTGCGCTGTAGTATGCATGAGAATGTATTACAGCGGAGAATTCAAATGCCACGAAAGAGTTTCTTGCGCTTTTCTTCACCACTGCTGTTCAGCTGCGTTCGGACACATGTGCCTTGAGTCTATGTTTCCTCAGCAGCACAGTAGCACAAAAGTGTTGTTTCATTTTCCCCACGATGCTGTCAGAGCTGGAGATTGACTAACACCACATGGAAAATATGACTTGTGACAATGTTTAGTATGTAACAACAGGCAGAGCGCGCATGAGAGCGGTTTCTTCATGGAACGCCGCGATGAGATTAACAACACTCGCAACGCGGACCATAGATCATATACGGACTGGAGTAAGTGCGTTTAAAGTTTTTATAGACATATTGCATATAGCGTTGTCTCAGTTTGCATCTAGTTTTGTGAAATATAACCACACTTCAGAACGTTTAGCATTGCCCTGTGTGTTGTGTTTGAACAAGTTCCTAGGGTGATGTTGCATGGTCTCTCTCTCTCTTATGTACCTTACTCTCATGCCCAGATGCATTCTCAGGTACCGAAAATTGGCACGATTGATTTATTGTGAATCTGTACCAATGTTGTAGTACCAACGTAATTCGCTCGGTGCCCTTAAAAGTACCGAGTTCGGTACCCAACCCTAATAATTACATAATTATGTTTGTACTCCAATTCGTTGTACATATATAAAAAAAAAAAAAAAAAAAGAGCCCAAAGCTTATTGTGATTTGTGATTGGATGGGAGGTGCGCTACAATATTTTGTTCCTTCATCAGCTGAAAACAGCATAGACTACAAGATAGATTCTTGGGGTTTAAGAATCGATATCGGTTCATAAAAATAAGAAACGAATGAAATGGAGAAATCAATATTTTTTAACCAGTCCTACTGCAGCATATTGGACATGTTTCTTAAACAGTTTCCCTGGTTATGGGATATATGCAGGTAATTTAAAGCACATATTGAGGGTTACCATGTGGGCCGTTCACCTGATGATACAAAGTGAATTTTTAAAAGAATCTGTTGTACTGAGCATTGGATGCTAGCAAATTGGTGGAAATAGGTTGGAGAATGGTATGAATTACGAGGAGGTTTGTAGGGGGTCTGACACCCCTAATTAAGTCTTAAAATTACAAAGTTAACTGTTAACAGGTTAAATCCTACAGGCTACATATGGAACATTTCAACACCATTTTCAAACAATATTTATGTGCATTTTCAGAAGCTTGCGAAAAGAGCGGGAAATTCAACTTAGGAGGTAACCACAGAAACTGTGGGCTGCTTGAGCATTACTATCAGTATTAGATGGTGTACAAATATATATGTGTGTGTGTGTGTATGTACACTATATTGCCAAAAGTTTTGGGACGCCTGCCTTTACATGCACATGAACTTTAATGACATCCCATTCTTAATCCGTAGGGTTTAATATGGAGTTGGCCCACCCTTTGCAGCTATAACAGCTTCAACTCTTCTGGGAAGGCTTTCCACAAGGTTTAGGAGTGTGTTTATGGGAATTTTTGACCATTCTTCTAGAAGCACATTTGTGAGGTCAGGCAGTGATGTTGGACGAGAAGGCCTGGCTCACAGTCTCCGCTCTAATTCATCCCAAAGGTGTTCTATCGGGTTGAGGTCAGGACTCTGTGCAGGCCAGTCAAGCTCCTCCACACCAAACTTGCTCATCCATGTCTTTATGGACCTTGCTTTGTACACTGGTGCGCAGTCATGTTGGAACAGGAAGAGGCCATCCCCAAACTGTTCCCACAAAGTTGGGAGCATGAAATTGTCCAAAATGTCTTGGTATGCTGAAGCATTAAGAGTTCCTTTCACTGGAACTAAGGGGCCAAGCCCAACCCCTGAAAAACAACTCCACACCATAACCCCCCCTCCACCAAACTTTACACTTGGCACATTGCAGTCAGGCAAGTACTGTTCTCCTGGCAACAGCCAAACCGAGACTCGTCCATCGGATTGCCAGACAGAGAAGTGTGATTCGTCACTCCAGAGAGCACGTCTCCACTGCTCTAGAGTCCAGTGACGGCGTGCTTTACACCACTGCATCTGATGCTTTGCATTGCACTTGGTGATGTAAGGCTTGGATGCAGCTGCTCGGCCATGGAAACCCATTTCATGAAGCTCTCTACGCACTGTTCTTGAGCTAATCTGTAGGCCACACGAAGTTTGGAGGTCTGTAGCTATTGACTCTGCAGAAAGTTGGCGACTTCTGCGCACTGTGTGCCTCAGCATGCGCTGACCCCGCTTTGTGATTTTACGTGGCCTACCACTCCGTGGCTGAGTTGCTGTTGTTCCCAATTGCTTCCACTTTGTTATGATACCACTAACAGTTGACCATGGAATATTTAGCGAGGAAATTTCACAGAATGGACTTATTGCACAGGAGGCAACCTATCATGGTACCATGCTTGAATTCACTGAGCTCCTGAAAGTGACCCATTCTTTCACAAATGTTTGTAGAAGCAGTCTGCATGCCTAGGTGGATTTTATACACCTGAATTCAATGATTTGGACGGGGTCCCAATACTTTTGGCAATATAGTGTTTTATATATTATATATATATATATATGTGTATAATATATATATATATATATATATATATATATATGTGTATAATATATATATATACACACACATATATATATATATATATATATATATACACACACATATATATATATATATATATATATATATATATATATATATATATATATATATATATATAAAATATATTTATATTTATATAAAAAAAACTTTTTCTTTTTTTTTGATGGCAGATGACAAAAAAAGTACTTGATAAATTAAGAAACAAACAAAAAAGCGGAACCCACCTTGGTGCTAGCCACACCAATTTCTGGGCCAGCATTGATGTGAATGCCACAGTCTGTTTCTCTGGAGATGGAGCTGCCTACAGTGTTGGTGATGCCGACTGTCAGAGCTCCTCTCTCCTTACAGTAGCGCAAAGCCAGCAGGCTGTCTGCCGTCTCTCCTGAACACGCACATCAGAGTTCAGATGTCTGTCTTTTATTATAAACATAATACACAGCTTCACACACAGACACATGAGCTAACCTGACTGACTGATGAAAAAGCACACATCATCTCGGAAGACTGGCGTGTTTCGATCCAGGAAATCACTGGCCAGCTCCACCATGACAGGAAGTTCAGTCAGTTCTTCCAGTACCTGACGTGTCTAAGCAGGAAACAGAGCCAGCAAGAACCAGTTATTATGTGTAATCAGACAACAATAAAATGAAAATAAATGTGAAAAAGACATTTTACTCTGAAGTCAACTTATGACTTTGTCACAACCTTTAAAAAAAGTTCACAATAATATTCCATTCTTTTTAGTGAAATTTCGCAAGTAAAAAAGGGTTTATTGTTTGTTGTCAATAATAAAGCAGTGTATAAAATCCCTTTCAAGCCAAGCAGCTTTCCGTTGGCCAACACGGCGAATCTGCGTAACAGACTTGAGCCTATCACAAAATCTGAGTGGTGAAATCTTGTGAAATTCCAGATCATGTGGATTTCTATTGAAATGACTGGATTTCTCCTGATAAAAATTTATTGAACAATAAATGAGACTTTTTTGTAAATTCCCTACGTGCATGTAAAATGAATAAAAGCAGGTCCAGTATTCTGCACTTCCCCATCTTTCAAAAGCAGCTAATTTACAGAACATTATATTGTTTTTGCAGTTTAGTGTCACTATATGATTTTTTCAAAATGGCAAGGAAAAGTTTGGAAAGTTACAGAAAATGTTGTTTCATAGCACACTGAACTCTGTCATCAACATGTGTTTCATTATCCAGACAATCTTCAGCTGGACTGCATTGTCACCTTGGATTCCAAGTCTCCAATGTGATTGGATTGAAATATTTCAAAATGATTTTTTTTTCATATGACAGACAATAAATTAGATATCTAGTCTATTGCATTTCCCTATTTAGAAACTGTCTCACGCAAGACATGAGTGAAGACTCAGCAAATCACGCACAGAGAAAGGCATATGTTTACTTTCTTTGTTTAACAATTTGGACAAATAATTTTTTAGCCAGTAGTGTTCAACAAAGAAATCTAATAAAGACAGATAAAAGGAGAAGGGCTGATTGTTTTAGCACTGTCATGTTAAAAGTCCCGCTGCTGTCAAAATGTATTATGCAAATGACAAAATCCAAATTACAGCGGAAACAGAAAAATTTTATCGGGAAATAATAAAGAAATAATTTATATTATATTGACATTTCAGCCTTTGGTGATATATTGGTTGCTCACTAATTGAAACTTTTAAAATAAATGTTTTCATGAACGAATCATCATTTACAGCCCCGAATGTGGCGTCACAATGTGTCTTCAGTTCAACCCATACTAATGTCAGGTGTGAAGTGGGCCTGTGTTTGTTTGTTTAATGATGTACATACTGCAACTCCAGCATGGTAACTGGTCCCACAGGCGATCATGATGAGCCTTCGACATCTCTGGATCTCTTTAATGTGGTCTTTCAGCCCTCCCAAGATCACTACACACACAAACACACACATTAAGAAAATCCAGTAAACAAGTAGAAGAAAATCTGCGATTTCCAGTAAACCTGCTACTAATCACTCTACTGAAATCCGTTGCATTGCTCATGAGTCCAGTTTTATGGACAATGATGCATTAAACTAACTGATCATTCAGTTTTACCAAACTCAACACTCAACTCAAATGTAAAGAAAAACATCTTAGTGTCAGCTGGTAAATGTTTGGAAATACATATACCGTTCT
The DNA here is from genome assembly GCA_036281575.1 of Ancherythroculter nigrocauda. Taxonomy (NCBI): domain Eukaryota; kingdom Metazoa; phylum Chordata; class Actinopteri; order Cypriniformes; family Xenocyprididae; genus Ancherythroculter; species Ancherythroculter nigrocauda. Next base: position 36,964,611 of record VTFQ01000021.1, on the reverse strand, counting down.
TGTTAAATCCATGTAATTGTTTCTAAGGAATTGTAAACTCCCTATAAACTTTACCCACATCTGGTCGGGAAATGATTCACCGATCTGAGCACAGCTGGTCTCACCTGTGTTGTTCTCAAAATTAACTCTTCCTCTCATGGTGTTGACCACTGACTCTGGCTGCTCAAAGATCTCCTTCTGCATGAAGGAACTGAAGTTTCCTGTTTTTAAAGAGGAACCAGAGTGATGTTAGTAAGTGGAAAAGCTCATTAGAATATCTAAGAATGTTGTGGTGAAGTTCAATATGTTGTGAATTATGTCGTATTTTTGAGGAAATATCATCTGGAACTGTTCTCATCTCAAAGGGCACCCGGGAGGCGTTAAAAGCCACGACTGAAAAATCATTATCATGAATTGTTAATTACAGACAGTCTCATTGATAGGATTAAGAGATTTTGGCCACTGACGCCAGTCAAAACCAAAGCCCTTCATTTTCTGCTCAATTACAAACTCTTCATTAATTATTTTCTCACAGTATTATTGAGAAACACAGCAAGAATGCTATTCCCCTGAATGTAGGTCATGAGAATTGGCTTTTTTCACAATAAGTCAGATGAAATTTAGGGGGGTGAGGAGAAATGGGGGATGGAGGGATGGAGGAGGAGCAAAAAAGGAAGAGAAATACAAAGCAGTGCACATCTGAAGCAATGCACTTCCCTCTGGTGGCCATAAAGCAAGTTGCACATTTGCTCTCTGATACATGGCAACTCCACAAGCTCAAGAGAATATAGACTGCTAGTCTCTGCCTCAGTCCTCAGTCAATCAGAATGCTCAACTGCAATGTCACTTACAGGAGTCAGGATGCACAGATTTTCATCAGTTCACTTAAAAGATAGAGTGGACCGGACTATATACTGAATCTGAAAGCTGCTTTTTGACATGTAGGTGGCAGTACTCCCTGGCAGGTACTACCTGGATGGAGACATCTAAAGAGGAAGCTCACAACCACAATCTTTTTTTGTGTTTTCAGCATTTTTCTAATGACAGCTTTCTGAAACATGCAGTTTGATGCAGGTCAGATGTTATAAATGACAGTTTTAACATCACATCTAAAATCTCAGAAAGGTATATTATATGTAATATATGATGTATTCAGGGCTTGACTAACTTTTTTGCTCACCAGCCACTGGGGCTAGTGGTTTTCCAATGTTACTAGCCACAATTTTACATTGAAACCATGGAGAATAAATGCCATATAGATATTTTTAATATTTTCTTCTAATTTTGCAGCAGGTATATTAGGCTGCCGTCACTTTAAGACCTGACACACAGATCCATTATACTGTTACACATGCGTTTTCTTTCTCAATGGTTTACGTTGACTAAAAGGAATAGTTCACCCAAAAATGAAAATTCTGTCATCATATATTCACCCTCAGGTTGTTCCAAACCTGTATAAATTTCTTTGTTCTTTGTTCAAATTTATTATCAAAAACTATGGTAATCAAATGAATGCATATGAATGTATAAAAGCATTTAATTAAAACAATATATAATAATACCATATTCCTTAAATGTTTTACAGGGGACCTATAATGCAAAATTCACTCTACCATGGTGTTTGGCTATAAATGTGTGTTGCAGTGTGTGTACACAACCACTTGATAAAAATGATATAAAAATGATAAAAATCCAACCACTCCTTTTTTTTAATCCCCATAAATCATAAGCAGTGTCTCAGAACAAGCCGTTTGCAGGTTCCTGGCAGTGTGACGTCACATTAGCCACAGGCCCCGCCCAAGAATGTTGACAGACACTGCCGCTTTAACATAGAACCGCCCTGAGCGAGTTCACAGTCCGCCGTTGCTGCACACTGAAACGGCGCATTTTTGCTCACCCCCAAAAAGTGGCAATTTTAACATGCTATAAAAATTATCTGTGGGGTTTTTTGAGCTAAAACTTCACATACTTCACTTTTACATCTTGTAAAAGGGGGCATAATAGGCCCCATTTAATAAAATGTATTATTATTCATATTGTTGTTATGTTTTGTGCAAGAGAAATTCATGTGTGAGCGAAGAGATTTACACTTGTGCATTACTTAGATTTAATCTCATGTTACAATAATGCTCTCTCAACATTTGGAGGTATAATAATGGCATAATCAATTCAACACAATCAATTCAAAGAGCAAGAAAGAGTAGTGCAAAGAGACGAAGGCCTCTGCTAAAAATTTGCAATAATTTACTTCAAAATGACGCAAAGAGAAATTAAGCACCTCCTACAGCTCCTTTACCATTAGCTAAAACAAGAGTTGCTTATGTGCAAAAATGACAAAATGTTCCTGAAATGGGGATTAGTTCATGCAGTGAGAAATGTCCAATTTCAGCTATTCAGTTCATCCAGATGTTCCAAAACAACGTGATAGTGGTCCAAAAGGCCAAGTTTTCATATGAAACTGGTGTGTTTCCTGAGGCCATGGTGCAAATCAATGTTTGAGCACGTGTTTGGTGCATTACTGTTGCCCTCTTTGACTCTCTCTCTCTGATTTACACCAGTCATTTCTCTCTTTCTCTCTTGTATGGCAAGAGTAAATAAAAAAAGCTGTATAAAGAAGTTTGTCCTTAAACATCCTGAAAACATGTTTAACAATGCAATCTTAATGTGGGTCACACAGGGTGTGGTTGGTTCATTTCCAATCATCTGTGCATTTCTCCCATGACAGTTCTGTAAATGGAGATAATCACGTCTAAAAGCCTATTCGATTTCTAAGAAAATGTCACTCGTTCATGTCAGAGTAGCCGCCTCAGACTATACAGGGGAAATATGAAATATGAAAATAAATTCAAACATATCAAATAATCACGTGTGCATGTCAGTTTCTGATTATTCTCGTATGCTCTATGCTCATCAGCATAAAGTGCCATCCACACCAAGAACGATAACTTTAACTATAAAGGTTTAATAATCATTTAATTCTAAGAGAATTATGAAGTCCACATCACAACGATAACGACACAAAGGAGTAATATCATTGGAATCACTTTCAGAACTATTTTCTTTTCCAGCCAATCAGAACTCACCTGAATTTGAAGTGCTCGAGCATTTAAAACGGCCGACGGCAAAACTGCAGCATGCTTATAATAAGCACAATATTATCATCTGGAAGCTAATATATGGTGAGAACAGGCCTTATGTCTGATCATATTCTTGCCTGCCAATTGACAGTGACATGTTTGCAGGCTTGGCATATCTGTGGTTTTAATACATGATATTAGCAGTAATAAATTAATGGTTAACTGAACTTAACTGCACTGCACACAGTTTTTGTAGTCCAGAATGTGTTAGTTGTACTAATGACAATTAAATTATTAATAATTATTTAAAACAATACATTTTTCCTGAGAAGTGACTTTGCAAACAATCTATAGTGCTTCCTTTGAAAGTTCCTACCTTGGAATTTTATTTCCAGCAAACTGAATAAGACTAGGGCTGGGTATTGACAAATGTCACAATTCAAACTGATCTGATCTGGATATATATGTACAGTACATGTCAATTTTTCTCAGGGGAAAAAAAATGTCTCAACTAATGCTGTAAACTATCAGGGAAACCTGTAAAAAGGTTAAAATTAACAACTGCTTTTTATACAAACAATTTAAATGCCGGCAGTTTTTATAATAGGCAGGTTTTATAATAATAAAGCTCCTCTCTAGAGTTGTTTTGTTTAGTTGACTAACAAGTTATGGTCAATGAATTGCTTTTCTGAGGTGAATGTAACGTTATGTAACAATGTTTACAAGCCATTTTATTAACATCTTTCCGCAGTTGAAACACTGATTGAGTGATTATATGACGATACATTTCGATAAGTTCTACTGTGTCTTTCAACATACCTTCTGATGTTCATTCGTGTTTATTTCATGCTATAAGTAATAAAGAGGAAGAGCCAATCAATCAGGTTGGAACCGGTGATTTCAATCAGCTCTTGCCATTTTTGTGTACAACATGCATCTGTCCTTACCCTTCATGATCTGCTGCAATTCCATCTGAAGGGTCTGGATGGCGCGGGCCGGATGGTCTCCCGCTGTGCGCTTGATCCGATGAATGGAGAGACGGCCGTCACTCACAGCCGCAATATCATCGTCCTCGAGGAAGATGACCCGATTGGTGTGCTCGATGACAGCACTGCAATGACAAAAGCACAGTCATATAAATACAAAGTTCTGTCATGAAACTCTAGATGGCGCAGGCTGATGGGTCCTTAACCCCAACCTGATGACAATCACATCATTAACTACACAACAAAAGCTGATTAGTTTCTGCTGTATCTGTAGTAGTGTTGTCAAAAGTGCCGACTTCGGTACCTAGTCGGTACTGAAATTTAAAAAATGTGACGCTTTGAGCGCTGTTGAGTGGATTCGTAAACATCTCTGATTGGCCGTTGTTTTCACGGCTCATCGGATATGTCTGTGATTGGCTTCAATGATCAAAACGTTGTAAATAGTCATCAATAAATCTCTTCACTAAGCGCTTACACAGATACACATGGGAGCGTTTGAAAGCAGGCGTCTATCGCGGATCGGTCCACTGTTAGACACCTGCTTTCAATCGCTCGCGCTCCCACTTTCAAAACGCTTTCAAATTCAAACACTTCCGTGTGCTTTCAAATGCTCCCATGCGTTGATCATTGTAGCCAATCACAGGCATATCCAATGAGCGCGTCAACACAATGGCCAATCAGAGATGTTTACGAATCCGCTCAACAGCGCTCAAAGCGTCACATTTTTTAAATTTTAGTACCGATAGGTACCGAAGTCGGTACTTTTGACAACACTAATCTGTAGCTGATGAGCTTGCGCTCAACATTTACATTCACAGCAGTGTGTGTGTGTGTGTGTATGTATTGGCAGTAGCAAGTTTCTATACTTGCTCTGCAGCAGCAGCAGCGTAACAGATCTATTCCACCAAGACCAAATACATAAACACTGTCATATTCATTACAGTGCTAAACTCCTCAGAGAGTTGTCATGATAGAAATGCATTTAAACACCTATTCTGTGTAAATCCACTAGATTCGTCTTGGGTTTTGCCCCATTCTCAGAAAATGCACAACAGATGGATAAAACCAACAAAGAAAGTGAATGGATGAAATGAAACAGAAAGGAATGGACCTGGCATCAGATGCGAAGTAGTATTCCACAGCTTTCTCATCCACGGGAAATAGACACGTGTCCTGGTCCATCCTGGGCAGAGTACTGCAGCTCTTTTTATCTTTACCAGCTATTTAAAAGATACAAATAACATTATCATTCATTATAGAACATAACAGGGAAATTTAACAGAAACTTGCATCATTTTTGTTTGGGTAACTCTAAAGAGAATTATATGTATGATGTTACACTCTAAAAAACTCAAATGTTGGGTTAAATTTTTAAATTAACTTTTCAACCCAATGGTTGGGTTTGTTGATATTTGACCCGAATTTGGGTTGAAACAATCCAGCATTTTTTAGAGTGTAGTAAAAATTGCAAACTACATCAACATACTCAAATTCTCAATACTCAAAATCAAATTTTACTTCATTTTTGGACTTCTGGACCTATTTGACAGAAATATTTGAAAGGAAATTACTTCCACTGAACAGAGATAGGCCAATGGGATCTGAGCATGTTGCAGGGCTGACTTGCTTAATGATTGTACAGAATATATGTGTCAGTTATTTGCAAAAATAAATTGTGCTGAATACAGTGTGAGGTCAGTGTTCCTTATGAAGGAAGTGTGTGCAAACTCACAGGAGCGATACAGGATAGGGATGTGATCTGTGGAAAGCTTGTGGTCACTTCTAACTCCAATCAGTAATGGACCTCCTCTCCTGGATGGATACAGAGAAATATCCATTTGAGTTAAAATAGTTAAAAGTTAATAAAATAAGCCTTTAAAAAATTGGTAAATATTTTCTTAGTTAACGCATTCAGCCACATTAATTCAAATCATATTTAAAAAGTCTGTTTAAAAGGTGTTAATTTTGTTTGAACATTTTAGGATGGCAGACTTGGCATTGCTTGAGGATCTTACTGCATGTTCTCTCAGGCGAGAGCGTTTTGTGTTTGTAACCTCAGGCATGCAATTGCTCATTTATAGAAACGTTGTGTATGCATGTGTTGGGAATTAGGCAGAAATGGTACTAGTAGTTCATGTTTTATGAGTAGTAGGACAATCTCTCTCTATTTTTAGTTATGAGAAAGAACCATATTCATCTGCACAATCACGCAGAGCCGAAGCACAACCAAAACAATGTTCTTCCACAAAATGCATGCAGTTTGTTTTGTTTTTTTAACCACAAGAGAGAGCCAAGTCAACCAGTAAATGTTGAAATTAACATCAACTAAGACATTAATTTTTTCAGTTAATTTACTTTCAGTGTTAATTCATGTGAACTAATTTAGTTAACTAATGTCAACAAATTGAACTTTATTGTAAAGTGTTAAATCTTCACCATACCGCAAATGACTTGTTAAATGTCCTATCTGGTTTAATTTAGAATGTCTTTCACCTTTTCACTGATAACAGGAGCTCTGCTAGTGAATTACCTGCTGCCCACTGCCTCTCCTGGATAGTGCACACTTTTGAAGACAAGCGCAAAAGCTCCTTCCTAAACAGAGAACGCATTTATTACCACATCATTCTCATTATTTCTTGACCTTTAGATCCCCTCGTCAAGGTGACAGAAATGGTGTTTACTAGTTGCTGGGTGACTTGTTCCACAAGGGTGGCGAAGGTGATGTCGCTCTCCCGGTTGTCATACATGTACTTCACCAGCTTAGCGATGGTCTCTGTATCTGTCTCAGACTCAAACTCGTAACCTTTACTCTCCTGTACACATAAAAAACAGAAGTGGTCAAAATATAGACATATGTTGGTTGGATGAATGGATGGACAGATGATGCCAAAATGTTTTACTTGCCAGAAACTTCTTCAGGTCTTTGTAGTTGGTGATGATTCCATTATGGATGACAATAAACTCTGCAAGCAAGTAAAGTAATCACAACTATAAATTACGCTAAATATTCTTTTACAGATTTGTGAAACTAAATACTTGTTATGAAAAGCAAGCTGTTGGTAACAGACCGTTGTTCTTGTCTGATCTTTGCGGGTGGCTGTTGACAGGGCTGGGGACGCCATGAGTGGCCCATCGAGTGTGAGCGATTCCCAGGTGCACGTCAAACTCCACATCAAGATCAATTTCCTGTTGCCCTGTGGAACAGATGTTCAAATACAAACTGCTCATATCATATTTCGAATAAATAGTGGCACGATCACACTAAGGTTAGAAAATAAAATATTCTTTATACGCAAGTATGCATGAACTTGGCCAATGCACTGCAAATGTGCGACTCATTGTTCAGAAAGTTCACCTGTTAAAACCTCTTCACGGTCACCCACTTTTTGAGCATAAATCTGAACTTAAATTCATGAATGTTTCAGAATACAGACCTAAGGTCTCTTTTTAAAGAAGACCCTCAACAGACTATTGCAGGAGCTGTGTTAATGTCGTTGCCAAATAATTTTTGCCATTATTTGTCAACAATATTTTTCACAGACAAAAAAGAGACTATGACTAAATAAAACCCAGCTTTAAATGACAAAAACTATGACAAAAATCTATTGACAATTTTGTCAATGAATAAACGAGATGGAAATGTTAGGGAGGGATGTTTTAGGAAAAGATCCAGTCAGAACTGATGTCCTGCGATGTAGATGCGCACATTTGAATTGTAACGTGCTGATCTACCAAGTGGGACTTAACCTGGCATACACTTGCTGCATGCCTCAAAAAATGTTCAAAAATGTAAATGTCTGGGAGAAAGGGAAGAGCAGACATATGGATAGATCTGAAAAAGCGCGACGAATCAATAATTTATAATGTTTTTGTAGGTCACACAGCACATGACTTTGGTTTTAAGAACAAACTTTTTTTTTAAAATATTAATAAGCAGTGAAGCAGATTTGTTAAAGTGTTTTTTTTTCCTTGAAACAACTGGACAGGCGTGTCATCCTGACATTTTTACTTGCCATTGTCAATATGTTTATAGCTTAATCAACTTTAACTTGCTCATCAAGATTCTTTTTAAACTGTTTATTTGTAAAAGAAAACAAACTAGAAGACAGTGTTGAGAATGAGACACATTGCATTGTGTTGTGGTTTGCGCTGTGACACATTTCGAAACACATTAACATGTGAAGTCGGGCTTCTAGAAGCGCTTTCATACTGGCGTGGAGCGCGTTTTGGGCCTTAACCTGAACCTGCAAAATGAGCACCATTACTTACTATGGATTTCCTCATCCAAGGCTTTCACTTTTCCTGTTTGTTTGATCAGTTGGATGCTCTTGGAGTTGGTCTCCCATTCCTTACTGTTTCCCCCATCAATGCCCACACCTGCAAGCCAGAAAGAAAATGCTCTTTTCAAGATCAGTGGGTCCTGTACCAGAAGAGTTAATTGTGTTTTGTGTGTGTGTGTTTGTAATCATTTTTATGAGCCATTTGTTCCTGACCTGCGGAGTCATAGCCACGATACTCCAGGCGTTGCAGACCTTTGATAAGGACCTCAAGGATCTCACGGCGAGTGCGAGGCACGTGATAATTCAGATACGCAAAGATGCCTTCAGAGAGAAAAAGAAAGTGTGTTTTTCATTATGGACAATGCAGTAAAAACTCTTCTGTTTATTTGTAAATTCAGCAATTAAATCAAAGACTATAGCTGGCTGCATTTCGAAGGCTGCGTACATCATCAAGGTTGTCTAATTTAAGAAAAATAACTGTAATAAACTTGACAATTCCTTGTGAGGTGTAAATTGCAACTGAATGATTACTTTTCTTAAATGAGACCACCTCGATGTATGCAGCCTTCAAATGCGACCTCCAGAGGACGCAGCCTTCAAAATGAGACCCATAGTGTACCTTTAAATGGAAATATTTTTAAAATATATATATAAAAAAATGTAGAACATATTAAAAACATCAGTTATGAACAAACATTAAGTAAAATGAAGAATAGTATATTTATAAATTAACATTAACCTATATGACTATAACATTAACCTACTTGTGCATCCATATTACGTATATGGGTCATTGACGAATAAGGCTTTTTAAAGTGTAAAAAAAACAACAACAACATAAAGCTAAGATATAATTAAATTTGAAGTTTTATTAAGTGTTAACAATGAGATTATGTGTTTTTAACACTGCTTTCGTCATTTTTTTACAAGATGGACAAAATTTGTCACCAAAAAAAGTCATTCGGTTTAACCAAAATTTTGGTTTCACCAAATGACACTTTTTTTGGTTATACCGCATGATGATTTTTTCAAACAATGCTTACAGGCTGATTTCTAGCTAGGAAAAGGACAATCAAACATTTTATATTTAGTACAAGTTTTTAAAATATTACAACATTTTCCATTTTATAGCGGTTGTACCGAATGACCTGATGTTTTGGGACATGCGTATGATCAAGTGAAAACATGAATTTTTCAAATAGTTAAGAGATTTAGTTACTTTGCTTCACGACCATGTGGTCCTTTGCAGGTGTCTGAATGATCTCACATCCTGTCACATGATACTGACCGCATGACTTGATCTAAAATGGTGCTTTTATATCGGTTACTCCGAATGACATTTATGACATTCATTTTTCCGGACATTCTTTCTCATAAGAAAATCAACGACTTCTACACATAATTTTAATATCATTTTGCACTATGTTGATAAATGATGTTATAGAATCACACCAGAATAAAAAACATATACATTTATTACCTTTTAAGATATTTTAATCACAAATGAAATGGCTGTATTGGCCTTTGGATGGTTAAACCGAATGACCTTTTGACACTTCAAAATCATTAAAATACCAAAAAATAATAAGCAAAATATAATTAAAACCTTTTGGATTCAATAAAAGAGATCTAGTTGTACTACCTTACATACTTTGGATGTCATATCTTTGTTTATTATTATTATTACGGCCTTTGAACAAAACAAAACAAATAATAAAAAATAGACCCATATATAAAATACAATTTAATGACAGGAAATGAAACAAAATTAAATGAACAATTAAGGCAATATTAACTCAAAATTCACAAATGCATTTGATAATAGAAAAAAATAGGCCCATTATTCAAAGAGGCCAGTAGATTTCAAAACTCACACAAGCTATTAAACTGCTAAACAGGCAGTTATAAGCCTCTCATAAAATGGCCAAATATTGGTCTAGCCAATTAATTTTCCATATATCACCCTATACCAGTATTTGTAGTGAAAAAAAAAAAAGCTAGGTAAATTAGGATAGGCCAAATTCATCCGGCAATGGCTAATTAAAAGCGCTTGTACTAACTAATTTTTTATTTTTTTTTTATTGAGGAGCAGATATGAACATGATCATGAACACATATGCTCCTACTTTTTAAAATCTGTTACACTCGGATGTACATCACAATAAGGATTAAAGAATAAAATATCTGATGCTACTTCCGATTCATTGCAAATTTAATGAGAAAAAAAACTAATTCAAGGGAGAAAAACTGGAGCTTTCATTTCATTTCCATGAAAAATTATTACAATTAAAAATATTTCAGTGTGCAAGTCTTCATCATGGTTAACAAATACAAAACATCAACTGCCTTTGCTATTCCTTGGAAAACTGCAGTGTCTCTAAAAACAGTGACAATCAGAAAGGGAAAGACTCTCCCTGATGAAGACAAAACTGGTTTGACACCTTTTAAATAACCACTGAGGAAATACGCTAGAAAGATGCCAATCTACAAATGCATTGCCACAAACAACAAAGTGATACTGTGGAATGGAGTATGTCATTAAGAAAATGAAGAAGCCTGATGGAAAGAAACACGCATCTGTGTGGATACACACAGTCAGAACAAAATCAATGTTAGGAAGGAATCAGCTCAGAAAAATCTAATGTGAACAGCAAGATAACGAAATTGAAAATAAAGAAAATTAGTGGTATAAATGTTCATATCTTCATAGGGGATAAATGTACTCCAAGTATAGCACTATGAAAGGACAGAAACGTCACAGTAGCACCATTCAGTGGTCTGCATGCGGGCATTGCATATACTTGTGTGTGTGTGTGTGTGTGTGTGTGTGTGTGTGTGTGTGTGTGTGTGTGTGTGTGTGTGTGTGTGTTAGGTAGTCAAACAAGGCTCTGCTTTATTAAGACAGATGACTGGCTAAAATGAATAAAAAGATGGATTGTTAATATAGTTTCTTTCCCCCACATCTTCAAAAAAATTAAACCTGAGGCCTAAATCAATCAAAAAGATGATCTTTAAATATACTTTTACACTACCGCTGAAAAGTTTGAGGTCTGTAAGATTTTTTAATGTTTTTCAAAGTCTCTTATGCTATGAATTTACAGCAATAAAAACTGTGATATTGTGAAATATTATTATAATTTAAAATAACTGTTTTCTATTTTTAATATACATTTTAAAATGTAATTTACTACTGATGGCAAAGCTGAATTTTCAGCATCATTACTCACATGATCCTTCAGAAATCATTCTAATATGAGGATTTGCTGCTCAAGAAACATTTCTCATTATCATCAATGTTGAAAACAGTTCATGATTCTTTGATAAACAGCTCAGGTAAAAAAAAAAAGAAAAAAAGAAAAGCATTTATTTGAAACCTCATAACCTCTTTTATTTGAAAAATCATTATAAATGTCTTTACTGTCTGTCAATTTTGATCAATTTAATGTGTCCTTGAATAAAAGTATCAATTTCCTCTTCAAAAAAAAGTTTTACTCTTCCCAAACTATTGAATAGTAATGTAAACTTTAGGGGGATAATCTTATAAAAAGTATGAAGAGTAGTATTTTACATTTAGCATTACATTTCCACTGTAGTTACTAAACAAGTTAATGTTTCTTGCAGAAAAAAATTATAATTTAGATTTTCACGACTATTTTTCCAGCCTCTCTTTGACCCATAGAATTAAATAGGATCTGTAGCTATACCTATATGTGTGTATGTAAACAACCATCTATACAGTATGTAAACTATATGTGCCTTTAGAGTATTTCTACATGATATACGGAGCTCTTCTTTCCCCCCAAAAGAGCAAAGAAAGGCTGTTTTGTATTTCAGACCCTGTTAGAACACATCTGGTCCAAAACTTTAGTCTATTAATCACTTTGTGGCGGCCAAAAAGAACAATCCCTGCCGTTCGTCAAGGTTGTGTCTGCAAACCCCTGAAAGTCTTGTCTATCTTAAGGAGAGGTCATACAGATTTGGCTTATCAGACAAAAACCTCTGGGAACAGAACTTCCAGCTGGTCATTCTATCTCTCTTTATCACTTCCTTACCTCTTCCACAAGGGATATTCGAGCCCTTCTCCTTAAAGTTTTTAAAAGCACAGAGTATCTATGTGTAACTTAATCTTTAGTGGGTTTCTCTTTGGCTTTGACATAAGCAGTCAGTCTGTGGTATTTGCCAACACACCAAACTTGAATTAGAGGTGTGGTCCTTTAAAATGAAGTTTTGTGACCTGTTCCACTGGAAAGAGTGGTCTGGTCATCTTCAAATAATGGGATATTTGATGTCGAATGAATAAACACTATGGTAAACAATATTTATCTTATCTAAAAGATTACACATTGTGCTTTACGATAATATATTTATAATCTCTAGATGGTTTAAACAGAGTCAAGGCAACAAGAAATGTTCAAAAACCTCAATACACAGAACTTTAAATATAACGTAAATAAATTAAGGACATGTCTATCTAGAAAATGTTTTATCATCATAACAGCGTTCGTAGATTCGATGTGATGCCCTGAAAGGCTGTCTAGGTAGGCGGCTCACTTCTGTAGGTTTTCAGACACAGCCTCTGTCGGATGCTAAATGCTAGTAGATTTTCCCTCGAACGGCTTTTCTATCTCACTTTTTCAGTACAAACGTCTTTAATCAATGGCGAGTGTAATTTAAATAAATGTCACGTATATTATCAGTGTAAATATAACATAAAAATGTAATTTTCATTGCCACACTCACCACACATGTCTCCGATTCTGCTGCCAAAAGCTGTTTAGTTCCTCGTTCTGAATCGCTGTCATTCAAAGCCCGCCCACAACGTAGGTTATTGGGTGAGAAAGAAGGCTGCGCCTTGATCTTGTGACCGTTGATTGGCTGATTCGGCTGTCTGTCGTTTAGTTACCTGCCAACAGAGTCAGTTCAGACGTGGCAGCAGGATGCGAGTCTGCTGTGTCGCGGCCAGTGATGTCAATTGCATCGTCTTTAGTAGATTGCTTTTAACAAAAACTATTTAATAAAAAAATAAATAAATAAAAAAATAAAGCTTTTAACAAAAACTTTGGAAGAAAAAATATGTTATGTTGCAAATATGTTAGCGTTGTGTATTTCAACGGGATTATATATATATATATATATATATATATATATGCATGCATGCATTGGGGTGCGTGCGTTTTTGGGATTTATGAGGACACAATGAAATGGGTATTATACTGGTATTACAACGTAAACATGAAATATGAGGACATTTCATGAGTCCTCATATTTAAAATAGCTTTAAAAACATACTAAACAATGTTTTATTAAAAATGTAAAAATGCAGAATGTTTCCTGTGATGGGTAGGTTTAGGGGTAGTGTAGGGGGATAGAGTGACAGTTTGTACAGTATAAAAACCATTACCCCTATGGAATGTCCTCACTAAGATAGCAAAACAAACCTGTGTGTGTGTGTGTGTGTGTGTGTGTGTGTGTGTGTGTGCGTGTGTGTGTGTGTGTGTGTGTGTGTAGTGTACTTGTACAACTATCTGTGTGCGGACCGTTTTGAGTTTTAGATCATTGAAGTGTGAAAAAAGATAGTAAAGTGAGGACATTTGGCGGGTCCTCACTCTCGGAGACCCCTTTAAAGGCCTGTTTGAGGATCAAGACTTGATATAGGGATGAGGTTATAATTAGGTTTAGGGTAGGTTTGGGGTAAGGTCACATAGTGATGATGGTTAGGGTTTTGTTAACCCTCTGGAGTCTGAGGCTGATTTTGGGCCCTTTTTCTTTTTTCTTTTTCAGGGTTGCTGCACATTAAGTCAAATTTAAGGCTTTTTAAGACCTGAAGAAATAAAAATGAATACTAGCAACAAAATCCAACAAAATCCATCTTTGCAATACAGAGGTGACACAGAATGTGAAGTGGCATTAATATATTTACACAGCATTTACAATTTGTCTACAAAAATTTAATTCAATATTTAAATATGGAATTTTTTCTAATTTTAACATTTTAATTAAGGCACTGGAGATTGCATTGCGTCAGTGAATGTCCTCAAAGAGGTACAAGAATGTATGTGTGTGTGTGTGTGTGTGTAGATATGTATTTATTTACTGGTGGCCGCGGGGCTCTAAATGAGAAGACTGTTTAATAGTGTATGAACACAGTGCTGTATAGTAACAGACAATGGCTGGGTGTGAATTACACGATTTTAACCCTATAAGCCCACTGTATTACATTTGATACATGAATTTCTAAGGCCTCTAAATGATCAACATGATCAAAAATTTGTTGATAAACCTGTTGTACAATCTACTTCATGCCTTCTGTCATCTGATTGATAGTTCATACTTTTTTTAGCAAATAAAAGGCCTTGTAGTATAACTGTAAAAATGTCCCCCTGCAGGTTATGTTAAAGCTCTTTTATGTTTCTGATGAATTGTATTCTCCACCAAAATACCTACAGGAATTTGCATATCTTGGATGTTTACTCTTTTCAAAACTGTAAAACGTAATGATATCTGTAATACATTTATGTTGGTTCTGTTCTGTTTACCCTAAGGGGTTATCGATGCGCTCGCTGCTCTCCCTTGATATAGGCTGCATGGATGGGCAAGGAATTCTTGCCCAGAACAGAATCATACCACCAAAATAAACCATATGCTAATTGTCAATCATCTTTGATGATAGTGGTCCTGATAGAACTTCAGTCAGATGCATTTTCACTATTAGAGATTTTACACTCACAGAAAATTGTGTTCTGCTCTCTTTCAGGCTGTAATCTCACTGCTCAGGATTCAAACTCTGTCCTGAGAGAGCTGGACCTGAGCGACAATGACCTACAGGATTCAGGATTGAAGCTGCTCTGAAGAGTCCAAACTGTCAGCTGCAGATACTGAGGTGTGCATTAATATAATTGGTCCATGCAATCTCTGATGGAGTCCTGATGTTGTTTATCTTCTTTCCCTTTCCATTGAGAGCATTTAGCAGATTGCATTGAGTTCCTCTTGATAAGCTGAGATGTTAATTGCCCCACCTCACTGTTACTCCAGTGATAGTAGGCTGGTGTTCACATTGAGTTGCTTGCAGCAAGATTTTCAGACCCTAATATGCACTGTGATCCTGTGATGGAGTTTCTACTTTCTTGATTTTTTTTTTATTTGCATATATAAAAAAAAAAAAAAAAAACATCCAAAATGCTTTCCATCATTTTAGAATTAAAAGTGAAAAAAGGTGAGTGAAATAAAGTCAGAATGAGGAGATAATTGTGACAAATGACTGAATCAAACAAATTCTACAAAGTCCATTTTAAAAAACATTTTATTCTAGCTTTATGGATGTTTTTTATCAACACTTGAATGCACTTGAATTTAAACAATAATCTGAGAAAATCGCATTTTTGTCAAAGACTTCACACAGATCAGATTCAGAACGATGATCAAAACATAAGTAGATAGAGTCCATCAACGCCCCCAAAGCTTTTTTCTCTTCATGGGTTTGACATTTCATTCAGTAACATTGGGCAGTTTTGATTTACATGTATATGTTTGATGATCACATTATTTTACATTTGTGTATAAGCAATCCTTTATCGCTTGTTTCTGCTTCTTCTTCACCTGTGTTTTGATTCAAAGTGTCTGTACTCTTTCAGAAGATGTGTAATATCGCCCCCTACTGTATAACAGTGAAAACATCGTCGGAAAATTCAGTCAATGGCGGGGAAAGAGTAAAGTAGATTTGAAATTCCTATATGTACACTACAAGTGGACTAGCCTACACACAAAGTCAGATACTCAGAATTAAAACATATCTGTTTTCTTAATACATCAATATTTCCAAACAATGTAAGTTTATGAGACAGTATGTAAAACTTTGGGAAAAAAGTATATTTAATATGCTCAATTATAAGTATACTTTTAAGTATACTTAGAGTAGGGTGACCAGACGTCCCGTTTTTCCTGGGATAGTCCCATATTTCAGCTCTATTTTTAGTGTCCCGACTTATTAAGAAAAAATCATGTTTTGTCCCGTATTTCATCTTTCCTGAAATTTCTTTACGACTGGGTAATCAGAACGAGTAGTAGAAGTGTTCTGTCATGTGAGAACAGCATAATCAATTCGTCATAGAACAAAATTACCAGCCAATCACAATTCGTTATTGATTAACTTGGGCTAGTGAAGGCTGGATAGGCGGAATCACGCTGAATGACACACACCAGACAAAACATTGCAAAACGTTTTTTA
Organism: Ancherythroculter nigrocauda; assembly: GCA_036281575.1. NCBI lineage: Eukaryota > Metazoa > Chordata > Actinopteri > Cypriniformes > Xenocyprididae > Ancherythroculter > Ancherythroculter nigrocauda. The sequence continues at coordinate 36,948,065 of VTFQ01000021.1, read as the reverse complement.
AATGGAAACGGCGGTGCGTTGTTCTGATGATGCAAGAGTTGCAACTATGGCAGCTGAGAAGGCCATTCTTTGTGTTCTTTTTGAAGAATTGATATGCTATATTTTTACTATAAAACTGTTATGACAAACATGCCTTCTAATATCTTTAATTGTTGCGTTTACTGAAATGCAGCGGACACATTTGTAAACAACTTTACTTGGACCTATTGCGCGAGCTGTTTCTTTAATACCACGTGGTTTATATACATGTTGCTGCTGATTGGGCTGACATTTTTGACAAACCCACCAAACAAGAGAAAACGTATCTCAAACCCGGTTGCACACCGTTTCCAGGAATGTCATTCAACCTAGAAACCGGTTTGAGCTTGAACGTGCCCCAGAAGTGCTCTCTCTCGCACACGCGATCTCCCTCTTTCCTTGCGTGTGATCCCAGTTCTTTCAGACAGCGTGCGATCAGTTCTCCTTGTATGGTCAAATGCACTCAGTTTTTTTCAAAATGTCCCTTGTGTGTAGTGTCTCTTGTAAATGCAGTCGGTTATAACTTAAGTGGTTTTAAGTGAACGTAAACAGGTGGGTGAAAATCGGATATGTCCATTTGGTCTTAAAGGGTCAATAGCCTAATTAAATATTTGTCTGTCATTAATGTTAATCAAACAACAAAAGATGTTAAAAATAAACATATACATGGTAAATAAACCTACTGTATCTGGAAAAACAAGTTTATTTAATTTGTAACTCTATTGTATATCGTATTGTTTGCAAATGTCTTACATACCCTATAGGCTATTTATACACACACACACACACACATATATATATATATATATATATATATATATATATATATATATATATATATATATATATATATATATATATATGTGTGTGTATATGTGGTAGTGCCTCAAAAAAAATAGGATGAGAAAATAATCCATATTATATATAAAACAACACAAATATTACAAATTATGACATTAAAAAGAGCGCAAGTCACGCGTATTTCTTAAGGAACACTGCCCAACAGCGACACCCGCAGGTAAAGGTACACAGAGGAATCATGCTTTACAGTCTATGGAGTCGTGCCTCCCTTTCCTCTCATAGAAAACCATAGAAAATCATCAGACCCCCGGCGTGCGGTGGGTTTTGTGGGGGGTAATTGAGAATGAATGGGGGAAAGTCACTTGAGAGGAGGCAATGTCTCCATCGCGCTGTCATTGGATGTAATTGGTTATGATTGGATATGATTGGTTTGTGCGATAAATCCCGCCTCTCGTTGACGTGCGCGTTCCGCGCGTAGGTTTGACTGAACAAATGATAGCGTCAATCGGAAGATTAATTGAAAAGTAAGTAAACAGATCACCCAGTTAGATATCACTGCTTTATGTCACGTCAAATGCAAACTTGAAATGGACTGAAAGCATGATGACTGCGGGGTTTTTAGTGCAATCAGCTTGGTGAAATTAAAAATACAAATCGTGTCTGTGACAGACGGTGTTTACAGAGCATGACTGATGATCCAAAATAGCCTAGGTTGACAATTAAAAAAAAAAACCGCAATACACAAATAAAATATATTGTTTAAATTATTATTGCCTTTAGTTATTATTTTGGAATGAATGTAGAAATGCTTAAAACACTAACTTGATGAGATTGACTTGGTTTTGATAAATAGAACATTACATTATTAATGTAAAATTACAAAATAGAATTGTATTTGGTTTCTTTTTTTTCTTTTTTTGATGTACTGTAAAGTAATGTTCATTTAACAAGGAAGATTTGTCAACTTTAAGAGTAATGCACATTGATTCATTAAAAAAAAATGTGCCTCCTCATTTCAGAACACCACTGCACGCCACTGATATATATATATAGAAATAAAATTAAAATTTCTCATATTTCTCAAGTATATCTCAATCAAAAGATTGAGTACAAATATAGGCCAAAGACTTTTCTGTCAGTGTAAGTCAAGACAAGTGCAATTTTAAGTATATTTCTGAGAAGTACATAACTGAAAGTATACTTTCTTATTTTTAGTTTAAAAGAAGTATACTAATAGCACACTTGAATAGACTTCTTTTTCATAAGGGATGTCTTGTGTTCATGTGTCCATCAAGATTGGACTGTGGATAATTGGAAGAAATGGTCTAACGAATCAAGATTCCTGGTGTATCACGGCGAAGGCTATGGATACTCCGATTACCAACAGAGGCTATGGCACCTGGATGCTCTGCTGGGTGGACACAGGCCGGTGGCGGTTTTCTTGGGACACTTGAAGCCACATTATCCCAATAGCACGATCCCTGACATCTGTCAGGTATCTGAACATTGTTGCAGACCAAGTGCTCCCATTCATGGCAACTGTTCCCTGCCGGTGAGGGCCATTAACAACACACTGGCAGTGGTTTGAGGAACATGATGGTGGATTTCTGTTAATGCCTTGGCCTGACATGGACCCAATCAAACATATGTGGTTCGACTTGGAAAAGTGGCATCGGGCTACATCACCACCACCTTGCAATCTACGGGAACTGGAGGACCTGCTGTTGACATTATGGTACCAGATACCCCAGGAGACCTCGCTGCATAGCCACTGTTTTGCAGGCTAAAGGAGGCGCTTCATGTTATTAGATAGGTGGTCATAATGTAATGGCTCATCGGTGTAATTGTGTGTACTTGACCATTCAAGAACAATAAGCTGTAAAAAAGATTGCATGCATCTGAGAGGCAGCATCTGTGCTCATACTTTGGCTGTGTCCAATCCTGTGTCTGTGTGTGATTCAGGAGTTGTGGGTCATATAATTGTGCTGTCATGCATTTAACATCTTTTCAGTGTAGGCTATTCATGTTTTGAATCTTTAACACCCTTCAAAGTCAAGTAAAAATTAACATGTTAAACAAGCAAGCCAACTTAATTTTATATACAGTGAAGACAGTGATGGAGGTAGTTAGTGTTGACAAATTTCAACTCACCTGAAGATCATGAACATTTAAAATTTCACGCAGAGTCTCTGAAATCTTGTTGATGCATGCCGTTTTCAGTGATATGGTGTAACTTTGTACAAACCTAGAAAACCAAAAACACACTAGTGTACAACCAACAGTGGATGAAGAAAAGAGAAAGTCAGGTCTGTGTCGAGTTATCTGAGGAGACATCACGCAACTTGCATTTCAACTCAGCTGAAGTTACCTTAAGTGTTGAAGCTCACTCTTCAGTAAGCATCCAGTTCAGCCTGCAAGTAAAGAAAGATTGTAAAGGTTTACTAATCGTAGATAAAGCTACAGCTAGTTTATTCACATGAATGTAGGAATAAAATCACATTTCTCAGATCAGTGCTTAACAAAAAGAAACAACACCCTTATAAAATGTAGGACTGCGATGACAGAAAAAAAAGGTAACTAATGTTAACATTATTGCCCTACATTTTCTTCATTAAGATATCCTTACAAAAGCAAATAAAAAAAAAAAAATCTGAAATGTTTTGCTTTAATTACATAAGTTCGCTCCAGATGCTTGTGAATATCTGCCACGCTGAAAGGATTCTTCTAGTAATGTCAGTATGGCAATGATGTGATGTGGACGACAGCAGTTTACATCGCTCAGTAAAATTAGAAATAATCACTAAAGTAGCAGCGTTTACTCAGGTTTACATTCCACCTGTAATGAGTAAATAGTATAACAGTCTAACTGAATGTGCCAAACTACACTTGAACTTACCAGCTTTCTCATTGGCTCCAACTGCTCCTTGCTAGTTCAGTCAGAGAAGATGATGTCTATGGTCTTATTTCTTCAGGGCTTGCACTGCTTGGTGTCTGGGGATTAAAATCTGCCATTTATGTAATTTATGCCAGTAATGTATTCATACTAGATTCTACCAGGAAACAAAGTTAATTTTAAGACAATTTTATGTTAATTATTGCTACATTATGTTACCATCCATGAGTGAACATAAGCTGAGTCATTGCCAGAAGTGGCCAGATCTCTATAGCCAGAGTTGGGCCAGTTACAGTGAACAGGAATCTGCCCAGTGCTTTACAGCCGTAACAAATATTACATGTGCCAGGGCGAGCTGGTAGATTACTGCTATCTGGGTGTATTCACAACCACAAATCCTTAGAAAAAAAAAAAAATTGGTTTCAATCTTGCTTTCGTGTTTACTGTGAATTTTTCAACATCTTGTGCCGAAATGTACAGGAGCTCATGAAAGAAGAGCTTTAGGTTTTGAATAACTGTGATATATCCAAAAACATGCTTTTGAGATGTGTTTGTGATATTTTGAATTCAGTGCTTTATTTTGCAAGAGATGTGAGGCATTTTGCATTTTGTGTGTGCAATTCTTGGATTTGTGTGTAAAGTTTTGAAAAAAAGAGGCAAAGTTTTGAGATGTGTCTGAAAAAACTTACTAAGTTTTAGAATTACTGTAAAATCATATAGCAGATTGTGTTGTTGTTGTTTATGATAACATGATGATGTTTCATACACAGCTCAGTTTCTTTTTTTTAATATGATCTAGCTTCCGCCAGACCACCTTCCGTGCATCAGTTACACTTTTTTCTGTAAACTGAATAGGGAAGCGTTTTGAACTGCAAGAGTTTTACACTTTCTTCGTAACTTGAATATGGAAGGGGATCTGGCGAAAGCTTCATAACTTGTTAAATATGGATTTTTACACAAATGCATCGCTTCACTTCAGAAGGCCTTTATTAACCCCCCGGAGCCGTGTGGAGTACGTTTATGATGGATGGATGTGGATGGAGACACTTTCTTCAGCTTCATACACGTTTGGTAACACTTTCTGCCATTATAAAGCTTGGACACGTCAGGATATTTATTAATATTTCTCAGATTTTGTTCATCAGAAAAAAGAAAGTCATATACACCTATTTTGAGGGTAAAGCTTTTCATCTGAAAGTGAACTAATCCTTTAACAATTTTATTAGACTTAAACTATGTATGGGCACTTACAGTTGTTTTTTTCCAACTGCTTACTCAAAGGGTGGCAAATTCAAAGCAAATGACTGAGGTCTGGTGAAACTGGGAATTCTAGGAGAGCAGAGAGTGATTTTCGTGTGCAAAAAGAGTTGACTGTAGAGCACTGACACGATTTCACTCACACAGGAAAATCAACTTAATATGGTAAAGAATAGATTTACACCAATAAACCTTTCACAGTACAAAGACTGCACACGATAAAATCAAATCTGAACATATTTCATGTTACAGTTTCTCGATTGCTAAGACACATTTCTTGAAAGCTGCTCTCCTTTTCTCTAAACTGAACACAAAACCAAATTTTCAAGCTACATTCACAAAACCTCAGACTCTTCTTGCAAAACCAAACTTTCACCTCAAAACAGTTCAATCTGTGCTCAAAACTGAACTATGTTGTCAAATCATGCCCCGAGTCAATCAAAATTAAAAACACTACTGAACAGTCACTAAACACTACGTAGAAAAATAGAAAACACAATGCTCAGGACATGAAGCTGGAGAAATAAATGTTTATTGTTCACTGTAGGCTAAATGCATGTTGCAAAACAAAAACCTGTGCATTTAGCACTTGGTTCATATTGAACCACTCTCTAACCTGGAGGGCTCTGTGAAAACTCACATTGTCCCAAACAACAACATAGATGGGATGCTCATCCTGCTGCCCTAACAGAGCATCTCGCATGTGATTGAGGAAAATGAGGAGCTGGTGAGTGTTGTAGGGCCCCAGGTTGGCATGATGGTGGACAACCCCATGATTGCTGATGGCAGCACATAATGTGACATTGCCACCACGCTGCCCAGGAACACCAACAATGGCCCGATGGCCAATCACATTACGGCCTTTCCTTCTCCTTTTGGTGAGATTAAACCCAGCTTCATCCATGTAGATGTATTCATGGGGTCTTTCCATTGCATCCAGCTGAAAAACCCTCTGTAGAAATATAGTTTTGTAAGTGATACGGAAAAAGTGATTTAGGCCACTACAGTAAATCACTACTTAGAGTAATCAACATTGAATGTGTCTGGATATATGCCAACCTGTACATACTGGAATCTTTGCTCTTTGACTGTCTGAGTTGCGATCAAAGGGCACTCTGTATAGCCGTTTCATGCGTAGTCTGTTGCGCTTGAGGACACAATCAACAGTAGAGAGGCTGACACTGTTGATACCCTCAAAATTTACATGATCCTCAATGATCTTCTGCTGAATTTCACTCAGTTTACAGTTTTTTACAATTGCTTAAGCACAATTTTGAAAACAGGGCCCGGTTTGTCAAAACACCACACACAATTAACACAACCCTACACCAAAGTAGCACAACACTTCAGATCATTTGCAAAATGGAACACTTTTGTCAAAACTATACACAACTTTATAAAAACAATATTTTGTTACCATACGAAACACACACATTTCATATGACTTTAATCTTTTTGAACAAGTTACACACTGCTGTTGCTAACCTAAAACACTTTTAGCAAGTCTAATTCTCAGTGATTAGAGTACTGTAAATGAAGTACACAGAGAAAGTGAAACTATACAATAGTTCACCAAACACTAGACAAGACCAATGCTGCAGACTGAGGAAAATATCATTGATTTCTCTCCATATTCCCAAATCAGTCAACATGGAGAATCACAACATGTCCCAGTTGTCATGCTACTACAGTAGTGTGCATAACACTGTTAGCTCAGCAAACAACAGACAAACATAAAATACTGTATCCAGTACAGGTTACAATTACAGTAAATAACAACAACAAACATAAAAAAATAATCTGAAAAAACTGACAATATTGTACAGAAAATACTGTAGTAAGCATACTATGCATTATCTCTTGGCCTTCATCCACTTCATCCACAAGACAGGCGATGTCCTCTCTTACAAGACAGCAAGGGAAGAATCTTCTTGAATGGCAAATCCATATTTGCACAGACCCTGCATCAGTTCGGTCAGGCCTTCTCCATGACTTGAATGAGGCACATCCTGACATGAGGCAGGAGACTATAAACCTTCCATGCCAAAAAAAAAAAAAAAAAAACCTCCTCAATGGGTTTATGAAAGGGACAATATGGTGGGAGGTATTGGAGTGAAAATTGTGGATGCTAATGAAACCAGTTTTGGACCAGAGCAGATAGGTGGAAATATACATTGTCCCATATGACAGTGTATCTCATCTGTTCTGCATCCATTTAGTCTTCTGCTGTGATGATTTTGTGCAGTCTGTCTAAAATGTGAATATGTGGATTGTGTTGTAAGAGCCTAAGTTGGCATGCTGGTGGAGGACCTCATTCTGCGAGATTGCAACATATATTGTGATGTTACAGTTTTTTACAGACGCTAGGACACATTTCTCAATACTTAGGTCACTTTTGCAAAATTCTTCACACAGTGAGCACAACAGAAGTCTATGTGGGCTAAACTGAGGATCAGTTATCATTGCTTTGGCACAAAATGCATTCAATGACTACATCTCTCAAATTTCATGAATTCTTTTCTCACTCAGACACAACAACTGCCAAATCTCTTTGTACATACAGGCCAATTTGCACATGCTTACATACTGTTTTCAAAACTGTTAAACTTATGTTCAAAACAACACAACAAAACTGAATAAGACAGAAATATGCTGCATTTCTACAGTAATATTTGAATGAAATATATTTTAAATCTGAAAATTAAATGCTATAAAAACATTTGAATTGTATCTGTATCAGTGGATGGTGTGTATACAGATTCTTGTATTTTGGAATTATAAAAAATTATAAAAATAAATAAACGACATAAAATATTGACGAATTCTGCATCATGTCTGATTCATTCCAGTAACATATATTGCAGTGAATTATAAACAGAGATGTGTCCTTGTTTTACACAAGAAAACATTGTATAATACTACATGTTGTTCGTGTTTTTTAGGTCATTGTTTTGTGGGTGACAAAGTGTGTTTGTCGGCTGTCAACCTTTGCTAGTTTTCTAGCAGAATGAGTTGATTTGAGACCTGAATGAAGTGTTTTGGTAGTTGTAGTGCATTTTGAATGTGAAATGAACTGCTTTGCCAAGCTGAAAGTTGGTTAGGAGAACTGTGTGAAGAGTTTTGCAAAAGTGACCTAAGTATTGAGAAATGTGTCCTAGCGTCTGTAAAAAACTGTAACACCACGTTGGCCCGGGACATTCCAAATGATGTTTCTCCCTCTTACTGCAACATTGCCTTCCATTTAGTTGAAGACACATAAACTCACCTTTTGCCTTTTTATGCACCTGATTGTTGAGTTTACAGTTAAGCACCTAAGTGTCTGCACACTTGACGGCTGTGTTTGATCAATTGGTTTATAGGTGTGGTATTTTGGAAAGCGGTGTCTTGAAATGGCAAAGAAGTGACATTATGTTAGATATCTATGTCTAATGTAGAGAAGTGTGTTTAGTGTTTTGCAAATCACTGTGTGTAATGTTTTGCAAATAGTGTGAAGCTGACAATGTGCTTACAGTTGTGCAAATCTAGCCTTGTGTTTTGCTCCTTAAGTGTAAGGTTTTGCTAATTGTGGGAAAAGTTTAATTTTAGTATGTAAGCAATCGTAAAAAAAACTGTAATGGCATTGTTCTCACGGACCATATCAACAATTAGGGTCTTTCAATTCTACAAAAAGAGAACATGGAGTCACAAAATATACATGGAATTCTAGGCCTACAAACAGTTAGACCAACCCTCCATTACAATACTTCAGTATATTGGTACAGTGATGTACTGAAAAATATATTTACTTACAGTATACTGTGGTACAGTATATAGTATGTCATACAGTAATTGCTGTCAACATTTACATACTGTACTATAATGTCAAAAAAAGTAATTACCTGTTCTCTTCTCTAAATCTTCGGATTATGGTGGACACAGTGAATCTACTGATGTTTGGTTGTACCCTTTGTCCAGCCTCCCTCATGCTCATACCATGGACAAGAACATGGTCAATCACAGTAGCTCTGATTTCATCAGATATACTGTTCTTGGTCTTCGCTGACCACCTCGACCTCCTCTCACACGAACTCTTCCTCTCAGATTTCTATCCATTGTAGGGCCTCACAAACCAGTGCTCTCTGAACTGGCTTACTTTATATGTTCCCTCACATCATTAGCCACAAGTGTGATCAATTTTGAGTTGTTGTGTTCAAGTGGTGACATCTGTGCTTTAATTGTGTTTGACTTTTGTCACCTGTGCTCACCATTATGCAGCACGGGTGCATCACAATGAAAATGTGTTGGCAAGTTGTGCCTAAACAGGTGAAAAGTGCTTATGGTTTTGCCAAAAGAGTGATTGATTCAAGGCAACTGAGCATTTGGTTCAGACAACAGGGTTTAGTGTTTTAGCAATTGAGAAAAACTGTAAATAGACGCCCTCTACTGGAGAAACTAACAACGTGCCAAATACACTGACAGCTATAGAAGTTAGGCCACATAGGAATGTATGGAAGCTATAGTAATTTATAGTAAATACTATAGTGTTTTTGAACCATACTATAGTAAATTACTTGAATTAATTTGTTGTGGTAATTCTAGTTGCTGTGGTAATATAGCAATTATATAAACAAATTACTTTACCCAGTACTTACTATGTTTTTCAATTATAGGGAATATTATACTGCAAAACACTACAGTTTACTGTAGTAAAACCAAAGCATACAGTATTTATTACAGTTTATCAGTTCACTAGTTAATACTTAAATACTATAATATATACATACAGTTTACTACAATTTACTTGCTATAATATGCTTCAAAAATTATAAATGACTAGTATTTTTCGTGTCAGTTGTTTCCTCCACCAAAAAAAAAAAAAAACGTAATTGCGACTTTTTTTCTCCCATTTTGTTCCTCAGAATTTTTTCTCGCAATTGCGTGTTTATATCACTCAATCCTGACTTTATATCTCGGTCTATCTTGCGAGGGAAAAAAACAGAAATGTGAGATAAAAAGACGCATTTAGCTTTTTTATTTTATTTCATGGCGAAAACAAGCTTCCATAGGAAAGTCACTGCATTAGATAAGTTACCAAAACGAGTCATATAGGCTACCTTCGTTAATTTTTTTAAATAGGTTATCAATTATATTTGTTGTAATTTCAAACCAGACAAAAATAGGCTAACAATAGGCATACAATTCCTATTAATAATAAAATGTTCCATTCAGCAAATATATAGCCTATACATTTTTTTTGACTATGATATATTACGAAAATATCCATTTTACATATTTTAATATATTTCAAAACATCGAAAACACCTGAATAATGCATATTTACGTGCATATATTAAGCATTTATAATAGCATATGTAATATTTGCTTTATCTCACTGTTCTTAAAAGATTTTGGACCTTTAAACCATGTTTTATTTTTGAAACATACATTTTTAATATTATATTTTATTGATGGGACTGATAGGGAATCATTAATACATTATTGAGCCGCTCAACGCCGCTGTGTGTGTTTGTGTCCCATGATCTCATAGAACGCGTTCGAATAGAACGCGCAGGGTTTATTAGTGTGTGACATTCTTACACTCTTTGTGGGTTTGTTGTAGTGGTCGAGAGTGATTTTCACAGCGATGGGACAGCGAGTTTGTAAAGTGAGTCGATGAACATCCAAGTACACCCCCAAAACCCAGCATCAACACAGCGGTTCAACATCCTCGTCCTCGCGATGAGACCCCTGTTGGTGCTGGTGAGGGAAACGGCCAAGAGAGGAGGGTGATGGAGAGAGAAGGTGGAGGAGGAGAGGAAGGAGGTGAAGAGGAGGAGAGGGTGGTGATGGAGATAGAAGGAGGAGAGGAAGGAGGTGGAGAGGAGGAGAGGAGGGTGATGGAGAGAGGGGGAGAGGAGGAGGAGATGGAGAGAGGAGGAGGAAAAAGTGGAGGAGGAGGTGAGGAGGAGGAGGAGGAGAGGAAGGAGTCAGGGAGAGTGCAGGAGAAAAGAAAGAGGAAGAAGAAGAAGTGGTGGAGGAGGCTGACCTCTTTCTTCAGAGCTGCCAAAAAACATCCTCCTCCAAAGAGCAGCTCAGGTCAGGGAGAGGTGAAGCTGCAGCAGGATGAGGGAGAGAAGAGGAAGGTAGCATGGGCAGGAAGAAGTAGTGATGGTAAATGACACAACCATCTTATGAGAGTATAAATTACTACATCTCTATGTGACCATGTATACTATCAATACAATCACATACAATATCAAATACACATCAGTAAATATTATACCAAAATCCACATCCATGCCATGATGAGATCTTTACTCTATGACATGAAAAACATGATTACATGTCTATGTACAAATGTTAAAACTATAAATATTCAATCTATTCTCTATTAAATTTTACAGGAAATTTATAGTAGTTTTAGATAAGACACTCCTCTCACTTCTGTGAAATTTCATGTTATTTTATTTTTTAATAGAGTACATCTTCAGCCGCTACAGTGTTGGCGATCAGCTTGGGAAAGGTGGTTTTGGTGTGGTGTATGAAGGGAGACGTTTGGATGATGATCTTAAAGTAAGTAAAAATAAATAATACATCATCAAGCCAGCATATGTTTGCTCTGTCTCATCGTCCTCTTTTACTCTACATCCTCTTAGTGTGTCTTTTAATTTTTTTCATTAGGTGGCTTTGAAATATGTCACGAAGGCCAGGGACACGGAATGTTTATTAATTGTAAGTACATTACACTACAAAACATCTCATTTTAATAACAAATCCCTGTTGGAAAACCACCTCCATCTACTGATGATGAAAACTGTTTGCCTTCTAGCCTGATCATCCAAACCCCCTTCCAATAGAGATCGCCCTCACCATCCTGGAGAATAAAGGTCCCAGCGTGCCAGAGATCATCAGGCTGCTGGACTGGCAGGACCACCCTGACCACTTCGTAATGGTCCTCGAATGTCCCTCTCCCTGTGAGGATCTTGTTCAGTTCATGAAGCGTCACGGTGGGAGACTCAATGAAGAGAAAACGAGGCAAATAATGCGGCAGGCGACTCAAGCTGCAAACATGTGCTGCCTTCGTGGAGTCCTCCACCGAGACATAAAACTGAACAACCTCCTGATTAACAGAGAGACATCCGAAGTCAAGCTTATTGATTTCGGATGTGGGGACATGTTGAGGACTTCGCCATACAGGTCATACTCTGGTATGTGTTGTCACTCAAAGCTGCAGTTTGGCACTTGCTGAGTAACAAGGTAAATCAAACTTACACATCAGACAAAATCTCTTTCCTCCAGGCACAGCAGTGTACTCCCCTCCAGAGTACCATGAGAGGGGGATGTATTATGGCAGGCAGGCGACGGCATGGTCACTTGGGGTTTTGATGTTCGCAATGTTATGCGGACATTACCCAAGTGACTATGACCTGCTGCTCCTTAAACGAAAGCTCTGGTCCAAACCTGGCCTGTCAACAGGTGAGATCTAGAAATAATAATTCAGAATCATACAAAACGTCTTAATATGGTCAAATAGAGCAGTTGTAAAGTTTAAGGTAATAATGAGACATCCTTCTCGTCTTCCTGCACAGAGTGCTGTCATTTACTCAGGGCTCTCCTGCAGGACAAGCCAAGTCGACGACTTGGACTGGGGCTAATCCTGTCCCACAACTAGTTTAAGGTAGTGAACCCTAGGCTAAAAAATAATTTATTTTCTCAAGGGAAGACATTGCCAAGTCATATTTCTGTTTTGTTTCAGGTTGTCGCATAAGGCCACTCCAGTTGGTGTCTCTCATGGCAGCCTGGCGTCTTGCGGGCTGCAATGGGAGACGCTTCCATCCCTCCTCTCGCCTTTGCGTCTTGCGGGGCGAGCAAGCCTTGCGTTGCGTCTTGCGCCTTGGCTTGAGGGAGCAGTATTTGCGTCTGGCGATACTGCTTCCGGAGGGCTGGGAGATGCTTGAATCCCTCCTCTCACCTTTGCGTCTTGCGGGGCGAGCAAGCCTTGCGTTGCGTCTTGTGCCTTGGCTTGAGGAAGCAGTATTTGCATCTGGCGGTACTGCTCCCGGAGGGATGTGTAGCTCCCTTCTCGACCAACTTGATGCCAGCCACAGGTACTAAAGAGGTTTCCAGACCAGTCTGTCAATGCCTCAATGCCAGTGTTCCCAGCAAGTCCTGCCACAGGCACCCTAATGGTGTTGTTGCCTCCACAGATATTCCTGCAAAGGGCCCAACCAGAGCAAGCACCAAAGGCCATCTGGGTCATCCACCAAAGGCTCCTGTTGTTTCCTCAAGATCGTCTCAGTCACCTTGATCTCTAAGCTTCCTGTCATGACTGCCTGGTCTTTGACGTTCTTGTCAAGGCTGCCTCAGATATCCGGGTATCAGAGCTCCCCATTTCATCCACCCTGGTGTCAGAGCTCTTGGTGTCCAACCAGCCAGTAAAAGCAAATCTGAAATAAAAAAATCTGAAATTAATGTTTACATTTAATCATTCTGGGGACTCTGTACTTACTAATGCAGGTAAGTAAAAGTGAAAGATAATAAAAGTGTTTTAACAGAATTGATTTACAGGAAGTGCTGCTCGCTCACTGATCATCGAGTAATGGAGGGAACATTATATCAAGTTACATGTTATATTCCTTTAAATCTATTTATAATATAAATTCTTTAAGACAAAGATGTAAAATATTCCACAACATTATTGATTTGGCTTGATTATATGTCAACAAGTTTTAAACTTAAAAATGCAGCATCATTTCTCTAAATAATGTGAAATGTAGGGACATTTTAACAAAACATGAGGTTATTTATAAAATAGTTTTTCTCAGTAATACTATACTAATATATTTCCATTCTGTTTGTCACACCAAAGGAAACAATGCATACACCATAAACAAAGCATAAGACAAGTTTATGTTTAGATAAGGTCTTTATTTTCTTTTGTCTTTGAAACAAACAAAGAAGTGCAAAAAACAAAAGTAATTATTCTTAATAATAAACAAATGATTAAAAATTAGTTCATAAAATGTACTTTTTAATAAAAAAGAAACAAGGATCTTACACATTAAAATTACACTTGCTAAATTTGTCTACTTCAAAAAGAAAATAAATAAAATTTTTGGACAAATCCGTTTTTAAATGACGTACACATGGCATGCAAGCTCCAGTCGTATACAGGTAAGCTGGGCCTAAAATTAACAATTTTAAAATTAACCAAGCGCCAAATGAGAGTAAAAATCGGTGTTGACGAGTATATGAAACGGTATCAATCGTCAGTTGGCCGGTAACATTTTTATGAATTCTAACAATGCATTGTTGTGAGAACATGATCGTGAACAAACATGAACGACGCTTGGGACAGTTGATGGGCCAGTGCGTCATCATCACAAAAGTTTAAGCCTTACCAATTTATTTATTCAAGTGCAACAAGATGCAAAAGAACTTAATTCGTTACTCACGTGCTGTGTGGGAAGTTTAGTGTGCGCATTTTGTTCAAACATCTGAAGTAAACATAGTCGGTTATGGCTTGAGTGAACGTAAACAGTGTACAGTATCAGTATATTGGATCCATGCATTAATTCTTAAAGTGACAGCAGCTTAATATTTCTGCTGCTGCCTGTGTTTTTAATGTTAATCAAACAAAAAAGGAAAAGGAAAAAAAATCACTCTAAAAAATCTAAAATGTTGGTGTCATAACTGGCTATTTTTGCAAAACCAGTTCAATGGCCAGTAAAAAATATTTATGGCCAGTAAATTTTCTTAAGTCACCGGCCACTAACAGGTGTGGCAAAAAGTTATTTTTATGCCCTGCAGGTAAGTGTTCCTGAAAAAGCTGTTCAATTCTACATCAGGGTATTTTTTTTTTTAAATCAGACAGTTTTAATGAAAATACTATTATATATGACAGATTACAAATTGTAATCAAACTTGGATTTAAAGATATGGAAACTGTAGTCTGTTGAATAGCAATAAAAATCTCTGGCAGCCTGTCAGCTGTAGACACAAAGAGGTTGCGAGTCAGGAGTAAACACTAGAAAAGAGAGCAAGACACACATTAAACACCACAGACACTTACTCAATATAAAGCACAATATAAAGCACACTTAATAATACATCTCATGAGAAACCAGGCTAAAGCAATCACAAAACATAATGGTTATGAGACTTTAATGGTTATGATTCACCTCAGTATCAAACTGTGTTTCAGATGTAAAGCTATTAATGAATGTAGATAGCAGCTCAAATTTAGTTTTTGAAGAATTTCATGAGATGTACTGAGATATCTGACTTTTGCATGCAGACTTTTGCATGAGATTACGCTGTCTGACTTTAAGGAGCCTAATGTCACTAATGTTGTCAGTAACCTTCTCTTTTATTTCCAGTGGGTCGAAGGATTTACTTTGCTTTGTCCTCAACAGTCTTTTCTGTTCAGTCCTCGCTCTCCTGTAGGTTACCCCTGACTCCAGAGGAAGAGAAACTGACGTGAAGACAATTAAAATGTTTTTACAAAACAATAAAAGGATGATCTCACCAGACTCACCCCTGTACACCCTCAGGACCTCAAGACCGCCATAAGAAACAGCAGACACACGTCTAGAGCGAGTCGGCTACCAGGGTAACTCAACACATGAGCTGTCAAACAGCATAAAAACCACAAGATATTCATGCATTTTGATCTCTGAATTTTGTACACCTCTCCTTAACAAGACAAATGAGTAATACTGGCTAGTTCAAATCATAACCTTATACATGCATGAGCAACAGTACTTGTGAGGCTTGACTAAGTAAAAACATCTAAATTTGCGATATAGCAGTGGTCCCAAAGACAGAGAAGGATGCAATAAAAAAAAGACTGCGATAGCGATCCATCTGACATGGATTTTACTGGTGACTCAACTCACCTACTGTCAAGAATCTTGAATTCTACTGCAGAACTGTTTGGATCTTTTTGAGGAGGATGAACCTGCCTGAAAGGACCAACCACATTTCACAATCCGAACAAGAAATCTCACAAAAAAGCTTGAAGCTGCTTCATCCTCTTTATTGTCCTCTTCAGAAAGTCCAAAAAAAAAAAAAAAAACAGCGAAAAGCCATTTGCCTGACTACATTGTGTATGAACCAACAGCAGCACAATGTCTAAAGGCATCAAATGCAAATCCATTGGATGTGTTTTTAGCAATGTACCCATAATCTCTGAGAGAGCTAACCATAAATTGTTGTGTTTTGTTGGTGTCCTAAGCTAACATGCTAACGAGCCCAGAGATGCACCTGTTCTGAGCTAATGCAAATAAATAATAAATTTTGAATGGTAAAGCTCACTGATTTTTTTCTTTTTCTTTTTTCAAGAAGGGCATTAGATACAGTTTCAAAGAAGGTGAAGTGAGAAGTTTAGGGGATTAAATCTTGAATAGTACATCATCAGTAATTATAATAGAGACAAAAGAAAAAAAAAATTAGAGCCATAAGCAGGCCAGAGAGGTGTGAATATGTTCAGGGGAGACTGAAACTGAATGGGGCAGTTACCATCACATAACAATATAGACAATACACTTGAATAGATGACAATAAACATCACTTAACATTTTAGTCTTTTCTAAATAAAATCACATGACATGGTTTTGAAAAACATTTAATAAAACTAAGTTTTAAACTTATCATCTTCAGATTTGAAATGTATAATGGCCAGACATGTGGCTTTAGCTGCAGTGCATTTCTAGATTGCCACAAGGCCAACTTCACTTTTATTTCCATAAAGATATTTCATAAAAATACATTTCTAATAACTTTTCAAAACTTTGAAACTATTTTTAACTATTTTCTTCATTGTGACAATAATTAATTATGACTTTTCAATAAACTGCAAAGTGTCTGCTTTCAAATGAGACCTTACTTATGCTTTTAGTGCAAAGGGTTTATGAACAGTATGTTTTAGTTTGGGTATGTCATTTCTTGGGATTTTCCAAAAGCGGTGGTGCTGGTTAACAGGTTAAAGTAGACTCACTAAGGTCTTTAAAGTCATTATCAATGGTAGGAATATAGTTTTTAATAGTTTCAACAAAAGTCTCACAATTATCCATATTAAATTGCTTGTGATAAAATTAGAAATTACATTAGGATCAGTGCATTTGACACCATTAATATTTAGAGCTGTCAATGAATTCCTCCTGCAATTCCTTTTTTCTAACGCAAAAAAATAACTGGAATTAGTCTCACCTTCCTCTAGCCATTTGGCTTTTGACCTAACAAAGACCCCTCTAGCCAAATCCAAGTAAGCTTGATTAACTTTTAAACTTAATTCTCTCCTAATGCTTTTTGCAGTGAAGCATTTATTTTATTGAGGAGTTCATGTATTTTTTATTTTTAGAGGCTTTTAAATCTTTACTTCTTCTAATGGCGATCTGCCTAGCCTTATATTTAAAAAAAAATCCCATTTCGCTTTATAACATCACTACATTTTTTTGAAAATATAATTCCATCATTGAAGGAAGCATCTTTTAAGAGATAATTATTAAATTTCCAATAACCACGTAACTTTTTGGGTTTTATCAGTGTTGCTACACAATTTTAGATTTATTTGTTTATAATCTGAGAGGGGTGCAAAAGAATGAGAAACATCTATAATAAATTGAAGAGCTGAGGAGGAGATCAAGAAGAGGTCAATTCTCGATTGGAAAGACATATTACTATTAGACCAGGTAAATTCCTGCATCTCAGGGTGAAAAAACACCATGTATCTGTAAGAGAAAATTCTGCGCATAATGATAAAATGTTAATATTTAAATGCAGGCTATCGTTGCTTCTAAGAGGAAATCTGTCAAAGGTATCAACCACACATTCATTAAAATCCCCACCCAAAATCACATAAGAGTCTGTGAATTTAGTAAGTACTTCTTGCAATTTAGAGTTTATCTGAGAAAAGAGAGACTTGTTGGCAGATCGGGAATTACACCCGTAAATATTACAAATAGTAAAGATTGAGTTATCCTGCTGAAGCGATAAAATAATCCATCTGCCTTCATCAGAAGACTCCACTCCTAGTATATGCCCTTTAAACTTGTGCAACAAAATCAAAACTCCAGCAGAATGACTAGAGCCATGGCTACAGTAAATTGTATTTCCCCATTGATTTTTCCAAAATTTTACATCCATTTCACACGAGTGTGTTTCCTGAAGAAGAATTAAATCTGACTCACTGCTTTTACAGAATAAAAAAACAGCTTTCCTCTTTACTGCGTTACGTAAACCCCTTACACCCTTTAAGGATATAACAGAAAAAGAATTAAACTTAAAATCCATTAAACACAGAAAACAATTAGTACCTCAATAGTACCTCTTATAGCGAACAGTAAGAGTCAATTAGATAAACTCCAAGTGTAGGTGAGTCACATAAACATAAAACAAAGAAGAAAAAACAGCATAGTACCTTGTATATTCCCTTAAAGGAGCACAGGCCTACCGCAGAAACTGACTATTTTACATCAGAGTAGTTGAAATTTTTCTCGTCGATTAAGGCAAACGAACCGCGAAAGGAGGCTTTCTTTCCCTCATCTCTGGCTTTCTTAACAAGGGGCCAAGGTTTTTCTCTGTCAGCCCTATCTTCTGGTGAAAGGGCTTGCAAAAATTTGCAGCCTCTGGCAGCTTGCCAAACGATGTCACGAAAACGACGCAGAGCAAAAAGTATGATGATGGATCTGTGGGAACCATCCTTTCTTCTCTGGCCAAGGCGATGTGCATTGTCAACTGCATCCTCAAGGTTGTCGCTGATACCGGGAACTACGTTGCTAAGGATCTCAATTGCAGCTTTCCGGACATCCTCACCATCCTTCTCTCTCACACCATGTAGCTTTAATGTCCATCTCCAAGTGTAGCGCTTACATTCATCCACCAATTCCTTCGGGGTTTTAGTCACCTTTTGTAGCACCTGAATCTCTGTCGCCACAACTCTCAGAGACTCCTTGTGCGATGCTACCTTGGTAACAAGTTGAGTAACAGTTGACGACAAAGTCTCAAACTGCTTAGCTGTAGATCCAGTCGTTGCATCAATTGCAGAAATTTTCTGAAACATCTTGTCGTATTTGCCAGAAAGCTTGCGAATGGCCTTCAGAATTTCCGCAGAAGAGTCATTACTTTCCATGTGTTCCCATTTTGTTTTCTTTGATAGGGGTTTTAAGGGAGTTTCAGGCAGGGGAGTAGCAAGGAGATCACTCAAATCTGGGCATGAATCGAACCAGTTATGTTCCTCAATATTTTCCAAAATCAATTCCACGGAGAAAACGGTGTTATCGTTTCCATCAGCATTTTGAACAGGCTCCATAGTTGACATAGGCACATGTGCTGTCATGTTAGAAGTTTGTCTATTTTTCCTTCTACCCATAGATAAATTGGCACAAGGAGGGTAATGTGAAGAGTGCAATCACTTACACGTTCATAAATAGCAATGTCTATATTATAAGACAAGACATTAAGAATTAATTAAGAATTAAGAATGCAAGATTAAAAATCACAGCGCCATCTTGGCCTCAAATGCCTGTCACTCACCTGATAACTCATACCACATGATAATGTCAACATGGCGGATTGTGTCTGGATCTCATTCATATTCAGTGAGATTTGGCTATTAAGTACCTACTCTTTTAGCCCTCGTTAAGTAAGTACCTACTCATTGAGTGGGCGGTTTCGGACGCAGCTAGTAACTTTGCATTTCTCCTTCAAGACAAGCTCTGTTCACTGGTTCTTTGGTATCTGATGTTTCCAGCCTCAATTATTTTTTCATTGACCACCTATAAATGTCTCCATTTTGATGTTTTTGACCATATAAATGAGCTGAGTTGACTTGATGTCTGCACACCAATTATCCTCTTGGCTGTCCTTAGAGTCCATTGCAGTCTTCTTATGTCTAATTCACTGGCTGACCCAAACCAGAAGTGCACACCAACTCAATAACCGAGCAAAACTATTCCAAATTTCATTATAATTACATATTTATTAAGGTTTTTATTTCCATGATTTCTCATGGCCTGGTAATCATGATTTTAATAATTATATGATATAGTTTAAACTGAGGGTGTATCAATGGTATGGTTTAAATAGAGACTAGAGCTGTAACCTTATGCTATTGTTCAACTGCAGTATCTAATTCAAACATTACTGAATTTTGTTTTTGCTTTCAGCCTAAAAGTTTTATATATCAACATGCGCACGATTTTGACCATTGCAAGTTTTTCATAAACTTCATAAACTTTTACATTTCATATGCACACCTGACGTATAAACTCTAAATCTACCATAACCAGCACAAGATTTTATAATGTAATTTCAGCTAATTTAATAAATATAGCGTAAAATATGTTAAACTTATTTCAGTAATGTGCATATCATTTTTGCATACCATTATTAAATTATTAAATCAGCATTAAATCAGTTAATTAATATGTATATCAACCACTGAAAACACATTGAGTCCATTTACATGGACAACAATATTCCGATATTAACACGATTAAGACAATACTCTGATTAAGAAGCTCCGTATCTATTTGCACTTATAGCATGTCAAATAATTAACTGCACTTGAAGTTTTCGTAAAATTAAAAATGAAACTCCCAAAACTGTATATGGTACCATAACGAAGACGAACTGTGGTGATATGTGAAATTCTGTAGAGAACGTTGGATGGCGTGCCGTGGGGACGTAATGACGTTTGCCATTAATCGATCTATGTTCTATAACATGTAAAACGGGAACATGAAAGGAATATTCTAAAAGCAACTCATGTAAACACCTTAATCATAATATTGTCTTATTCAGAATAAGGTCAGTAATTAGATTACTGCTGTCCATGTAAACGTAGCCATTGATGGAGCCCTAAGAATAAAACCATGCATTTAGATCATTAAACATGCTGATAGCAGCTGGAGGAAAGAACACAATCCACCAATCATATCCTAGTACAGGAGTGTTACATGTGCCCTGGGTCTGTGTTCATCAACTTGGTCATATGGACTCCATTTCCCACAAATCTAGGAACCAATCACACACTCACACCTGTTTCCCATCAGTAACACTTTATACACACACACATTGCTGAGTATTGTTTAGCCCTTTGTTTGCATTCCGTCTGTTCCTTGTCTTGCCTAGCCTTGCCAATGTTTTTGAGCCTGGACTGATTCCTTGTTTATGATCGTTTGCTGCCTTCCTTGACCTTTGCCTGTATTTTGGATTAGCTCGCTTGCCTTGCCTTCTTGTTTCTGTTTGCTGGTGTTTGACCTACCTGTACGACTACACTCTTATTAATAAAGCCTGCACGTGGATCTCCAACTCCGTCGTCCCGTTCCCATATGTTACAGAATACTCAGCCATACCAAGATCCAGCGGCTTTTAAGAGCTTTTTCAGTCTAACCATGGACCCAGTCAGCCAGCTACTACATCTTCGGCAAAAAGATTTATCTATTGAGGAGTACATTCACCAGTTTTGTGAGTTGTCTTATCAAGTTCCATTTGATGAAGTGGCATTTTGTTTTAGTCTAAATGAGCCCATAAAATCCTGGTTTCCTGAAGGGAAGTTCAATTGCAGTCTAAGAGACTTTATGGACTATGCCTTAATTTTGTGTGGTTCTTCTTTCACTGTGGGAGTCACGGAGGAACAAAACATTGCTTCCGTGTCTCTAATAGCTGCTGCGCTAGAACACTCACAAAATGGCGGCCACAACAACACCAAGTCAAGTCACAGTTGATCTTGCTGAGCCCAGTCAAGTCACAGTTGATCTTCCTGAACCCAGTCAAGTCACAGTTGATCTTCGTGAGCCAAGTCACGTCTCAGCAGACCTTCCAGAGCCTTGTCATGTCTCAGCAGACCTTCCAGAGCCTCGCCATGTCTCAGCAGACCTTCCAGAGCCTCACCACGTCTTAGCAGACCTTCCAGAACCTTGTCACTTCTCAGCAGACCTTCCAGAGCCTCGCCACATCTCAGCAGACTTTCCAGAGCCTCGCCACGTCTCAGCAGACCTCTCAGAGTCACATCACGTCTCCGCTAATCTTCCAGAGTCATGTCACGTCTCAGCAGATCTTCCAGAGTCATGTCATGTCTCCGCTGATCATCCAGAGTCCTGTCACATCTCCGCTGATCTTTCAGAGCCTTGAAACATTATGTCTGACACCCCAGAGTCAAGTCTTGTTGTGGTTGTCGTACCACAACCCTCCTCTGTTCTGTCGGGAGAACCCGTCATCAAACATCAGAGGTTGGCATCCAGCGTGGAGGATCCACCGCTGGTGTCAGTTCGAACAGCTGGTTTCCCCAAGCCAATTAATTTTAGTCCTCCTGCTCCTGAACTGATTCCCCTATCTGCAACGCTCCCCATAATGAGGGTAGCCTTATGGTGTATCTGGGCCACGTACATCACTGCTGAATCAGCCACAGAGTCTATTGATGAACTCTTGACCTGTCTTGACCCAGCCGCAGAGGCTGTATGTGAACTTTTGTCTTGCCCAGAACTAGCCACAGAGGCCATTTATGATTCCTCCTTGTTTTCCAATGGTACCACTGAAGAACCTCCAGAGGTGGCGGCATCTGCTGCAGACCCTCTAGAGGTGTCAGTGGTACTTGCCCAGGTGAAAAAAAGTACATTTCTATAATGTACTTAAAGTGCTCTATTTTCGTGCACTAATTTTGTACTTGATATACAAAAAATTCTTCTTTAATACTTCTTAAGATAATCTTAAGAACATCTAAGTGTACTCAACTGTGCTATTTTGAGACACCATGAAATATGAACTTAAATATTCTTTTAATATACTATCTCTGTATTTAAAAAATGTATTTAGATACTACTTGTAGTACACTATGGGTTCAAATTAACTATAGGTAGTATCCTAAATTTCCTGTCTGCCTTGACACAACCACAGAGGTCATCCCTGAGTTTCCTGTCTGCCTTGACACGACCACGGAGGTCGTACCAGAACTGTCTACTCCCTGCTACATGACCAGAGAGGACGTTCCAGTCAGAGCCCTGGAAGGCTTTTCTGAGCTCCCTACATGTCTGTACTTCATGTTGCAGTTTCACCTGATCAGCCTTGGTGGTTCCTGGTGTTGCCTGAGCTGCAATGGTGGTCATCTGCTCCGCGGTGGGGGTCTTCAAGCCCATCTGAGCTGCAGTGGTGGTTGTCTGCTCCACCGTGGGGGTCTTTAAGCTCATCTGAGCTGCAGTGGTGGTCGTCTGCTCTGCCGTGGGGATCTTCAACCCATCTAAACTGCTTTGGTGGTCGTCTGCTCCGCCGTGGGGGTATTCAAGTCTGTCTACCTAGCCGTCTGTCCAGTCTTTGCCCTGGTCGTTTGCCCTTCAGTTTCCAGGCCATCTTCCTCTCCACGGGCCTGGCCCTCCATCCCACCCCCTGTTCCACCTCCCTTCAGGACTGTTTAGGAGTGGTGGGGATTTAGGAGGATTAATCAATCTTGGTTTATGCTTACTCCAAATAAAAGAGCTAAGCCAACCATTCACATCTTTTAAAACCTTTTTAGAGAACAGAATAGGGATCATCTGAATTGGGTACAGAAGCTTGGGAAGAAGCTTGGGTCATTTTTATAAGAGCCATTCTACCCAACCATGAAATAGGTAGAGTGTCTCATTGGTTTAAATCTTCTCTAATTTTACTAAACAACAGATTAAAATTATCTTTGAATACATTTTTAAATACAGGGCTCACAAAAATACCCAAGTATATAAATCCTCCAGGGGACCACTTAAATGGAAATGAGGGGCTAATATTTGGCATTGTTTTCATAGAACCAACAGGCATAGCCTCTGATTTGCTTAAATTGATTTTGTATCCTGAGAAGGTACTGAAAGTATTAACAATGTTTAAAAGAGATGGTACTCAAGACTCAGGATTTGAAATGAAAATGAGCACATCATCTGCATATAGGGCTAATTTATGATGTTTTTCATCAGTCTGTAGACCTTCAATTGAAGGCTCTGCTCTGATCGCTTCAGCTAGGGGTTCAATAGCGAGTGCAAAAAGCAAGGGTAATAATGGGCACCCCTGTCTAGTCCCTCTCTGTAGTGAAAAACTTGCTTATCTGGAACCATTAGTAAGAACAAAAGCTTTAGGTTCTTCATAAAACACTCTAACCCATCTGATGAAAGCATCACCAAAATTAAATCTTTCCAAAACAAAAGATAAATATGACCACTCGATGCGGTCAAACGCTTTCTCTGCATCGAGAGAAAGCACCAACCCATCAATCTCACGCTGCTTAAACCTACTTGGTCATCATTAATAACATCTGTTATTACATTCTCCAAACAAGATGCCAGGATTTTGGCTAGCAATTTCCTATCCAAATTTAATAGAGATATGGGTCTATATGAAGAGCAGGCTTCAGGAGATTTACCTTTTTTCAGTATAAGAGAAATATTAGATTCTCTCAGGGATTCAGTGAGATGCCCAATGTTAAATGAATGGTTAAACATATTGAGCATGGGTTCCAATAACAAAGTGTGCCATTCCTTATAAAATTCACAACCTATGCCATCTGTACCTGGCACTTTTCCATCCTGCATCTTTGAAATTGCCTCCATTAACTCTTCCTTAGAGATAGGAGCGCTTAATTTTGCTTTCTGCTCATTTGAAATAGTTGGTAAACTAAATTTGGAAAAAAAAAGCTTCTAATAGCGCAGTATTACTACTGGACACGTTAGTATTGTATAAGTTCATATATTAATTTCTAAATGTGTTATTAATTGACATACATCTTCTCCTCTGTAGTGCTCATCTGCTCCATCCGCCCCTCCGTAGTGCTCGTCTGCTCCATCCACCCCTCCGTAGTGCTCGTCTGCTCCATCTGCCCCTCCGTAGTGCTCGTCTGCTCCATATGCCCCTCCGTAGTGCTCGTCTGCTCCATCCTCCCCTCCGCAGTGCTCGTCTGCTCCATCTGCCCCTCCGCAGTGCTCGTCTGCTCCATCTTCCCCTCCGTAGTGCTCGTCTGCTCCATCTGCCCCTCCGTAGTGCTCGTCTGCTCCATCTTCCCCTCCGTAGTGCTCGTCTGCTCCATCCTCCCCTCCGCAGTGCTCGTCTGCTCCATCCTCCCCTCCATAGTGCTCGTCTGCTCCATCTACCCCTCTGTAGTGCTCGTCTGCTCCATCTGCCCCTCCGTAGTGCTCGTCTGCTCTATCCTCCCCTCCGTAGTGCTCGTCTACTCCATCCTCCCCTCCGTAGTGGCAGGGATGGGCAAAAATACATCAAAATGTATTTTAAAATAAAATACAAAATACTTTAATTTTAAATGTATCAAAATAAACTACAAAATACAGCAGCCAAACCATGTATCAAAATAAACTACTGTATTTTTGTATTTTGAAAATACTACAAAATACTTTTACAAGGGAGCATGAAATTTCTTCGCAAACCTTCCATCAGTTGGCCCATTTGATCTACACCTTCACCATTACACTGACTTAAGTAAACAATGTTTGATAGCAACAGCTTTTCTTTGCTCGAATCATGCAATAAATCTGACATATGCAACCAGTTAAAGGGACAAATATGTAGTATATATGTATTTTTAGATTAAAATATTCAAAAACCACTAAAACAGTGTTATATTTTTTGTTGACTTGTGTAATTACATTATCCCAAATGTTTCCAAGAAATTCTAAATCCAGAGGAATAAGCAATTTTAACCAGGACACACACCGTGTGTCACCTATCAATGACATCATTACCCTCGATTTCCCGTTTTATTTTGTCAAAAAACCATGGAAACATCAAAGACACTTTAGTACTGTATGAGTTCTATTAGACAGGGAAGCAACTGTTTGGATACATTCATCGACAGAAAACTCATCATGTTATATAGCTTAACACATTGAGGGCCAGATTTACTAAACGGGGCAAATTACCGTGAGAGCGCAATTCCACAGATGTGTTGATGGGAGTGGCAAGTTTTGCACGTGATCTGCTGACATGCAAATTAAAGAACACAGACACGGTCAGATCATTTACATAATGACTAACGCAATCTACCAAGAGCAGTGCAAATTAGAGTTAGGTCGCAAAAAAAAACAGAGCTGAATCCTGATGCTGATGTTCTTATCAGGTGTGGGTCGACACAGGCGCAACTTAACATGTAATCTGACAAACACATACACATATACTGTATAATATAGTTTGCCAAGCCAAGCAAACGATATGTTCGGATAAGGT
Organism: Ancherythroculter nigrocauda; assembly: GCA_036281575.1. Taxonomy (NCBI): domain Eukaryota; kingdom Metazoa; phylum Chordata; class Actinopteri; order Cypriniformes; family Xenocyprididae; genus Ancherythroculter; species Ancherythroculter nigrocauda. The sequence continues at coordinate 36,921,922 of VTFQ01000021.1, read as the reverse complement.
CTTACTCTGGCATTTCAAATAAATGAATAATCCTTCTACCACGCGCTCTCTGTTCTCCTCCTAACAGCAACAATTGCAGCCAGGTCACAAAATGGGTTCAGACATGCTTTTTAGGGCGTTAAATAATGGTGTTAATACCAGTAAATTGACGAGCGCAAACATTAGTAAATCGCATTGTGTGATTTATTTAAATACTCTCCTCCCATAAGTTTTGCATCTAAAAAAGGGAAACTCCTAAAAATGCATATGCAATAAGGTCAGCTGCAAACACAACTCAGTTCACGCGTTTTCAGCGCTAATTTTATACTGCGTGTCTTTAGTAAATCCCGACAGTAGTTTTTTAACACCAAAAGAGGGTTTGCGCTGGCACAAGCTGTTAGTAAATCTGGCCAAAATTCTTTTTGTTTGAATCTTGTTTTCTTGATTTATCGCAAGTACCATGTTTTACCATGACTAACATTGATCTAGCTTACTGCAGTGTGCAACAAGTGTCTCAAAGCAGCCGCCGAGCGAACGCACAGAGTAGCACTATACCAACTTTCAACACACAAATATATCTAATATGATAAGCAGGGCTGCTTTACCCTACGTGCACATGACCGAAAGAAACGAAAGCGGCGACTGTGGCATAATAAAAGATCTGCTGCTGTCCAGCTGTGTGTCACGCTCGTCTCTCATTAGCAATCACTCCAGCGGCCTCGTTCAGCTCTCACAGCATTCGGTCCTGCTTTGCTTCATACTACAGTAACGTTAATAATCTCTCCATAAACATGATTTCTGCCTGAGTCCTGTCCCGATTCTTTTCCACCGGCTGTAGACGTGAAAACAATACATCCCATGATTCCGTGAAATCAAGGTGTCATCGAGCTTCGCCTTTGTTTTGAATTAGCGATCTTTAGAGGCGAAAATTGACATATTGTGGCTTTAACAGATCAAATATTCACATATCCCTGTGATCTCCCAGATGAAGGTTAGTTTTAAAGTAACCAACAGTTTAATGTTTGCAAATGACTCATAATTGTATCCTAATTTAGTTACTTGGTGTATGGTAACAAAGGGCCTACTTTGCATCAGTAACACTGACTCAATGACAAACAAGTCATTCATAAGAAGACAACTCATGACACCTGTATTCATAGCAACTAGTAAACATCATAAATGTAGGGGGTTGCTGCTCTGTAATGTTTTCAAGATCATTATGTAAATTGGTATACTATTTAGCCTAGGCTACCAAAATGAACACCAAAACTTAACATGAACTGTTAAAAATTATAGCAATTCATGCTAAAAATTGATGGAAAGCTGGCAGCCTGTTTCTTGACCACTTTCTTCCATATGGATCAATTTTCTGTTCTGATCGCAACAAATCTCTGCAAAATATAGAGTAGGCACCAATTAGAGGCTGCAATTTTATGATGTCATCATGTAGACTTCTTACAAAGTATTTTACAGTATTTTAAAAATACAAAAATACAAAACACTAAAGTATTTTGATACAAAATACAAAGCCATTTGTATATAACAAAGCCATTTTCATCAACCCTATCAAATACAAATTACAAAATACTATTTTGTATTTGAAATACGTATTTGAAATACATGTATCATAAATACTGCCCATCCCTGCGTAGTGCTCGTCTGCTCCATCTGCCCCTCCGTAGTGCTCGTCTGCTCTATCCTCCTGTAGCAAATTAGCTCAAAATAAATATGAATAATTAATCATAACTAGTTATAATTAATTATAAATATTTGGATCAGTTAATAAAATTAACTTAATGTAATAAAATTAATATTACCATCAATTAACCTGTTGTCCAATGAACGCACAGTGTTAATTGTTTATTAATTCTAATTAATGTTCATTTCCAGGTTATTGGAAATAACAATCTTATTGTACAGTACTAAGAGCCTGTAGTCAGGATCGACATGAATAGGGACTCCAGTATATGAGCGTGAAACACAGACAACTTTACGTGTGACATGAACAAGACTTTATTAACTAGACTAAACACTTAACTACTCTAACATTCACACACATACATGCATACAGTTTACCAAGAGAGAGAGAGAGAGAGAGAGTTAAAGCAGAGAACAGGAAAGCAAGAAGTTACAGCATTGTTTGACATTCAGCAGATCAACAGCCTTGAGCAAACCATCAGTTTAGTTTTAACAGGCCCTTCTTTAAAAGGGGTGAGGATACTTAATGTATCAGATAATGAGACAAAGTTTGATACTTGCATGTCTCTCCAAGTTGAATTAAAACTGTCCTGATGCAATTTGTGGAGGCTCCCATTGAATCTTTGCTGATATTGTCTTGATGAAAGAGAACCAGTTGGATTCAGAGGATCTTTGGTGAATGGAAGGTCTAGGCCGAAGCCTGGCACAAGCTCAGGGTTTCACAGAAGCTTCTAGCTTCGTACAGCATCATCTTAACATCAGCATTTGTCAGTAAAAGAGAAGAAGAGAGGGTTTGATCTTGTGATCAGTGAATATAAGGGGTGAAGATGTTACACCCTCTTAAGGTGTCTGAGCCAATAAGGAGTTGCCCCCTCGGAGGGAAGTTTTACGAGTCTTTGTTCTGTAGCAAGATATTAGCATAAGACACTGGACTGGATGAATGAGAAAAGAACCTTCTAGATTCTTATAATACTAATGTGTCACAGAGTTAGTAACATGTAACATAAATTACCAAATAGGAAAGGAAAGTTGATATCAAACATGCTACCAATGTGATTTCAGTTGACTATACATTTGCAACTATGGAACATTAATACCAAAATAGTTAAAAAGAGAGAATTAATACATAGAATAAAGCCTATAAAGGAAAGTCATGAGATGGGAAAATTGGATACGTTTATACATTTCCCAAGTGGTTATATAGAGAATTCATAGGATTAAGACGGTTTATTTGTCTTTCTCAGTAAGCATGAAGTCAGAGTCACTAGTCTCTGCAAAATTCTTTCTGATCGTAAAAGTTCCAAGTATCTGTAACAGGGCACCTAGTTCTGCCTGTGGTTTAGCTACGTTTGGGATGATAGTTGCAGTTTTAGGGGGGTGGGTTCACAGAACTTTGATAGAGTGAGTTTATGGCTAATTCATTAAATATAATGCATAATTGTGCCTGATTGGTCCTTTGAGCGCAATCAAAGAGCTTAGAACCCAAGAGGCGACACTTTGATACTTTTTGGGTAACAGTCACTAGATGGCGCTCCGGTAGCGTGGCCGCCATTATGGGCTGAAAATACTAATTGGACCATTGAATCCTTCACATCTTACACACCCAAAATCAGCGAATTTCACTGCCAAATCAGAAGCGCAATAGAACAGTTTTTTTTAAATTAAGTCATCAGTAAATTTTATGGCTACAGTAATAATAATAATAATTCAGTGTGTATAAGCCGTTTAAAGAATTTTAACCCAAACTGACTGGGTTTCTAGAGAGCAAAGGTTTTGTGAAAAAAGTGGAAGATTTAAACACAAAGTGTGTAAAATAAACTGTAAAAAGGATTTGATGATCACTAGTGATAGTATTTTATTCTGTGTTGTCATCATTCAGGTTGGATTTCAGCTTTAATGTACGTTTTGTTTTAACAAAGCAGCTGATGTTGCCATAGAATAGTGGACTGATGACTCGCTTTCACCCCAAAATGGTGGAAAATGGCAGTGTTTCAATGGAACGTTCTATAGAGGGTATGCATCGACATCACTTTCCCACTGGAACGCTGGGACTGAGTGGCAAAAGAACCTGCTGCATGACTGGATTTAATAGGGGAAACTGCGAAAACGTGACTAAAACTAACGAATTACACTAAAGGTTGGAATCGAATGTGTTCCTTACAACTTGTCAAATAAACCTAATCCATGGATATTGACATGAAGCCAGGAGTCGTGTTTCCTGACATTTATATGTGCCTGATTTCGACGCCTAAAGCAAATCTGCCTAAAATGCCACAAGTGTGGGAAACTTGGCCATAGCCACAAATTTTGTAAACAAAAGAAATAAAGAAACAAAAAAGAGACTTCCACTCTGTCTGAGAGCTTGTGAAACTGAGAAAGAACAAGAGATAACAATAAGGTCAAAAGGAATTTCTTTTGAAGGGAAAACTATAATAAGTTTTGGACAAAAACAGGTTATTATAAAATTACTGAAAATAAATCTAAAACGTGATTTACAAAAATATATAAAAAGTAAGTAGAGGATGAAAATAGGGATGATTGGATGTTCTGAAAGTTTCAATTTATGGAAAAATATTTGAACAGTCTCGAGTATGTTTTCTTGTGATGAGCACATCACTACTGTGAATGTGAATAACTAAATGATGTAGGACCTCTAAGTTCTAAATGTTTGATTTTTGATGGTCAAAGTGACAGAAAGTTTAAATGGCAAAAATGAGACTGCCAGTGTCACAGAGACTCGACCTGATCTGAAGTTTGTAATGCCTAAATTCCCTGATATATGGGTCAAAGACAAATATAAAAATAATGTTTATTTGAAAACAAATGTCAATTCTGGCAAAGTCTTAAGTTGGGCCAGAGTTAAAAGACAGTAAGTAAAGTTTGATGTTAAAAGTTATAAAAAGGCAGTGTACCAGTCCTGAAATCCTCAGAGTCTCTCTCTCTCATTCAAAGTCAGCTAAAAGCTGCTATCTGAGCTTGTGTCATAAGTGATAACAAGCTATTTATAGTGAAGCACAGTGTCTCAGCTGAAAATCATGGCCACAGAGATGCTGAAAGAAATGATTGCCATAAAGAGGTTAAGAGGTTAAGTTGTTAAATTAGTTAAATTTGTTGTTAAATTTGTCAAAGGAAAACTCAATGAGTATAAAGAGGTCTCTAAAATGGTAATACAGACCTTGAATGATAGAAGTGACTATTTTGATTAATTTTTCCTATGACCAGTAACTTTTTGTCTGATCTTTGTCACCACCATGTGCAGGGCCGATGGCTCCAGTTACAGATGTAGCAGAACATTACACTGAATGGACAGTGAGAATTAAATTCACTGAGAATAATCTCAGCACTGATATGTTGCTGCTGAGAGAATGCACAGTCTAATGATTTTAGTGATTAAATAGTGCTGTCATTAACCTGTCTCCATGTTTTAACACTATTAGGCAGTCCAATGGCTCTGGTGGCTCTTGAATGCAACTTCCCTAAGCTCCAGAAAACACCTGATTCTGGTGAAGAAAACTGTCAAAGATCTGCAATGGGAACGAGCGGTAACCAGTGTGCACGAGGTGATTTCTCAATGACGGGTAAGATCCTCTTTGGCCAGACGAGGACAACCTAAGGCAGGGGGTTGCCGCCGCCACTGGGCATCTACCCTGGAGGGAGGTGTTTATGTGAGATGGGTATGAGAGTTGAGCGGATGTCTGTGGGGCCAGCAGCATCATTAAGGGGGGAGCTGTCAGAGGTACAGCAGTCCGCCCCAAAAATGTTCCTCTATACCACTCACCAGAAACCGCGTTCCTCAGAGGGCTTGTTTTTCATTGTGACAAGCCCACAACTTGATGCAACTATGCCAGGGGACAAGACCCTGAGAAGAAGATTATTGATAAAGAGCTGATGGGAAGGAGCTTTCAAGAGCCGACTGAGACCATGAGGTGATTGTCCGTAATTTCTGGGGAGACCAGAGTAAAATTAACATGATGTTGGTTGCCCTGTTGGCAAGAACTGTATAGAAGTTTTAGATTCAACAGTACTGTGAATCCCTAAATCCACGAGATTGTTGATTTTGAACTAATGTGTCTGTATTATAGTTTTTACTCCTGCAGGTCATTGGACATGGCAGAGAATAATTCGTAGACATGGTGGTGGTTAAAGATAAAGACTGATTTTGAAGAGTCAAGAGACAGATAAGTGCATTCAGCATTTAAACTAAAGATAACCTCAAAAATGGCTACTAGCATAACATTTTAGATGGTGATAATGGCTTTTATTTGGAAGTTTGTGAATGACCAAGGTTTCTATATAATAATTTAATATTAAATTCTGTCTAAGTTACAGACTTTTGATTCTGTTGAAAAGATTATTAGTGCAGTAAGAGAGAGAGACTGCTTGAGTGGAGGAAAGGATACTCTGTCTGTCTGTTATCAGCCTGCTAAAGCTTAAACAAAGCACTGAGATTAGAACCAAAACAACCCAGCTGACTTTTCTGAAAACAAATTATAGTGAAGAGACATACTTTGAGACTGCATAAGAGTAAAACCAACAGGAAAATGGGAAATTTAAATTTGTCCTCAGTGTGTGTATGTCATTAACCTCTGGAATGAGTATTTTATCATTACAGATGGGTTAAGTGAAACGTCAAATTATGACAAGCCGATATTTCGGATTGAATCTTATGAACAAACGATACAGAACATGGGACGAGCTTTAAGTGGATTGGATATCCAGCTCTGTCTGCTAATGGTAATTATGACTTTTGTCATTCATGATGTTGATTTTAATTATTCTCTGGATTAGTATTTTTAAGAACATTTATATAAATTGGAATTATGGAATTAAAGATTGCCGTTCATGGGTTAAAAACCCTTGTCTAAATTCAACGGAGGGTCTAAATTTAAACACTGTTTTCTTTGTTTGATCAGAATGATAAACGTAAATGTTATAAGATTTGACGGCAGAGACAAAGTGACACATTGACTAAGTCACTAGTAAATTATCCAGAGAAACCCCTCAAATTTATGGCCGGTGGGCAAACAAAGGAGGAGTGAATATAATTGATAAAAGTTTTATTCATTATTTTTTTGTTTTGTTTTGTTTTTTTTATCCATTAAATGGATGCATGACATTAGATGTCTAGAGAAATACAATTTATGTAATAAGGGTTGAAGGTGAAAGAAGCTATTAGGCTGTTTGTGCAACCTAGGGATTTGAGAAAAACAATAATTTGGTTTATGCAAAACAATAGAGATAAGTGGGACTGAGACAGTAACGATAATATATTTTTAGATCTGCAGACTAACAATTTGATGGGATAGAGTGACAAAATGATAAGCAGTTGAAATTATTATGATGAAAAAAAAAAAAGTGAAACTGTTTCAAAAACAGCTTTAAAGAAATTGATAATGTCTTACAAATTTGTATAATTTATAAGTGTTATGGAATTTTGGTGCAGTGGCAAGATTAATGAGATGAAAAAGATCACTGCCAAAGAAGAGGATTAAGATTTTGGTCAGCCTATACAGTTATAATTGACAAGAAACTTGAGTTTAAAACTGACTTTTAAGGAAGTCTTAATTATTTGATTTCGAATGCTGTACTTTTGACAGTCTCAATACTGTGAAATGTTGTGAAAATTGAGTTTCAGATTAATAATAATTAGGTATTGAGTATTATTAACAGTGAATGTCATGATAAAGATATCAGTCAAGACAAAGAAATTGTTACTCTTAACTAAATTTATATGTTTTGATGATTATTTCATTTTTGATGAAATGTTTTTAACTAAATGTTTTAAGATTATTCATGTTCTTTTTTTGTGGGCTATAATGGATCTGTTGTGAAAAGAAATCTTAACAAAAGGATTATTAAGTAAAAGTAACAATTCTATGTTTTATTGGAAAAGATAATGGTTAATGAAATGGTTAATGTCATGTAAATTTGTTTTCTTTTATTTCTATTAATGTGTTTAAAAAAGAGATTTAAAAGATGTTCTACAATTAAGGTGGTACATGCTATGTCTATAGACTGTAAACTGAACAATGATTTAAGAAACTTAAAATACTTAGATGGATTATGATGGGTCTTATTTATTTATTTATTTATTTATTTTTTGTTGTTTATTTTGAATTAGACCACAATTTTGTTTTTAATCTTAAAAATGATCTATAAGGGTATAGTGAAAGGAGTGGATTTACGATCCATCACCTTGTAATATATAATGAATTGGGAATTATATTTTTCTAAAAACCAGTGTATAGATCCTGGTGTTTATGATTACAGGCAATGTCTGTATTTAGTATCTGAGGAGTGACTGAGGGTCTGGCCCATGCCAGGAATGCAGTAACAGTGCTTGCTCATTTAGCCCGGCTTCCAGAGAATAAATATGTATTTGTTTTGTAGTCAAGGAATTTGATGATAAACCAAATCACAAAGATTGATGTAAGACGACTATGTGTAAGAACTGAAGGTCAATAATGCACTATGTGCTCTGTAGAATATTCTGTTCTAGTTAAGCCCTTCGAGGGAAAACCTATTGTATACTTAATACTATTGTAACATGCCAGGGGAGCATGGGTGAGCAATGTTAAATTTTGAAGCGGCCTAAATTGTTAAGACCAGATGTGATGTTTAAGACTTCACATTGGCCTTTTAAGGGGGGACTGAAGGGGTGGATTCTGGAATCCACTGCCGCTTCAATATATATATTTTAAGTTATTAATCAACATTTATATTTCTGTTAAATTATTTGAATGTCTTCTTCAATGTATGTTAAAGCATCTATTTTCCTCTGTACCTCTGACTGAGAGAAAAGAACATGTTATCAGTATGTTTTGGGGAAAGTTTCCTGCTCAGAGCAGATCTCAGATCAACTTCAGCCTTGAAGAAGCTGTGAGTCGTGTATGTGTGCTAAGTGTTTTGTGCAGGTCCCTTTGTACTGGACAACTGGCATTCTGCTTGAGACCAGCAGACGCCATGCCATGACCCCAAAAGGACATCCAGTACCTAAATCCAGGGTCCCCCTCATCATCACCGTGACAAAGGGAGATATGCTTCTTACTATCTGTCCACATGTGGAAAATTTCTAATCTTGTCTATTTTTTTTAGCCAATCAGAATCATCCAACCTGAAGTAATGACGTAGTTAGTTGACTCTGTTAGAGTATAATTGTTGTGGAAATGTGAATGTACGCAGAGTGGCCTACGAACTCCTTGTGAGACTTGAAGCTGGCTTCTGCTGATGAAACTGCAAACTATTCTTCATTAAATTTTTCTTCAATTTATTATTTTTTTAAACTTTGACTCCGGGTCTTTATTCAACATATCTGGTCTCAAGGGTCCTAAACTGTTTATCCCCAACACTTCTTTTTTCTGTAGCTTTAGGCAGTCTTTAAATATATACCTCAGGTTTTGTGTCAAAGCTTTCACGCTGAAAACCAATGCTGCCGCTCAGTCTTTTGCCAATCAGTGGGCGTGACCGCAGTCACGGGGTATGACGTCAACGGTGACGTCATACCCTCAATTGACTGTCGCTTCTTGTCAGTTTGTTCTTTGGCGCAATGAAGGAGAATTCGCGGCCTGCAGAAATCACCCAATCGCAAAGCAGACTGGCTCCGTCTCCATAGCAACGGATGCTGAGGCTCACGGGTAATGCGGGCATCCACTAATTAATTTAATTTATTTTTTTATTTTATTTTAATTTAATTAACCACAACTAATTCCCCGTTCTCACAATAGAAGGAGAATCAAATAAAACGGATGGTCATGACATCGTATTGTTTAATTATCAAGCACACTTTCGTGTTTATGTGTTGAAAGAAAGATGAGGCTTTAATTAAAAGACAATCGATGGTGGGTCCTCAGGTAGTTTTAGCTGACGTCTTCAACATAGTAAAAGTAGATAAGGCTCATGAGTACTGTAGTATTTAGTCTACTGTCCGATTTGACTCGCCAAATAGATGGAAAAACGGCATTTCTCAGAAAAGAAACCATAGCACAATGGTTAGTAGCCTACAGAATATAAAGCAATAAAAACAAGGATAAAATCTCCTGGTTAAATGTTCAGTAATGTAGCGCCTAAAGTTTAAAAATTAATAACAAATGAGAAAAACAATGCTTCCGGGTGGCAGAAAGAAAAACGTGGTGCAGACACGAAAGATGCTTTCTATTGAAATACATTAGATCGAAAGTCGTGCTGAGTGAAACGAAAAAAAGGGAAATTCGTGTCCACGAACACGAATCAATAGATTAAATTTCGTGACTATGTCACGAACTGCCGTGAGACTGGGTTTGGTATCCACCCTGACAGATTTGCACAGAGAAGCACAAGTCACTTTTTCTTCAGAAACTATTAAAATCTAGTTGACATCAATTAGGATTCCTGTACTTCACATCAGAGCAGATCTGATGTCTCTCTTACTCAGAGATGACTCACATTCCCACACTTTACAGGTGTATTGTCTTTCTGAGTTCAGCATGCTTGGATCACAACTCACTCCTCACTCTGTGCAGCATAAACAAACACACCCTTGACCCATCACAACATCTCTCAATCTTCCAGATCTGGTGATGTAACAGATCATGTAGTTCATTCTGTGAAAAAACAGATGGTTTCCATGGTTCATCAAAGTTAAATATCCAGAAGATCTCACAACTTTAACAGAAAATAAAACAATGAAACTAGTGCACACAAGCCACTTTATTTACTATATTCCTTTTTCTAAAATAATGTGAATAATAATAATGTAAATAATGAATGCAGAATATTTCTTTCTGTATTTCTTTTGAAAAATTACATGCACAAATCTGTATTTGCTGTTAAGAGGGCCTTGATTAGATGGCAGTGCATGCAATGATTAGCGTGCATAAAGTATACGATTTTTTTATTTTAAATCCTATAATTCCACTCCGTCGTGGTGAGGAAGTGTCAGAAGCCCGCATGGATAGGCAAAAAAGTGCTTTTTCACTGTTTTGAGAGAGTGTGTCAGTGAAAGAGCGATTTGTGTCAGTGATTTGCATTTGTATGTAGTCTGTGAGCATCTGTTAGAGTCACACCTGAGACGAGTCAATGAGTGTTTGATCACTAAATAATAAAGGCACAACAATGTGTGAGGATATCAAATATTATCCTTATTTCATAATAAAGGGATTTGTATGAATGTTGTGTATTAAACAAAGGTGAAAGAAAACTGTTTAAAGATATTGACATTGCAGATTATTAGCAGATAAATTAAAATAATAAGATATATGTATATAATTTAATGACTTCTCTTACAGTTTTTCTCAATCACTTGGGCACATTTCCCAAAACAGCCTTAAAGGATTAGTCCACTGTCAAATGAAAATTAGCCCAAGCTTTACTCACCCTCAAGACATCCTAGACTTTCTTCTTTCTGATGAACACAGTCTAAGAAATATTAATAAATATCCTGACGCATCTGAGCTTCAGTGAAAAATAAATAGTATGAGCTGAAGAAAGTGCTTCCATCTATCATAAATGTACTCCACACAGCTCCAGGGCTTTAATAAAGGTAAGAAAAATATCCATATTTAACAAGTTATCAAGTAAAATATCTAGCTATCCGCCGTTTCTTCAAGTTACGAAGAAAGTGTAAACTGGCGTCGCTCCAGTTAAGCTTTTTCTGTAAGTTGAATAAGGAAGGCATAGGACATATAGTGTAAGCTTTGTGAACTGCAGAAGCTAGATATTTTACTTTACTTACTTTGTTCACTGCCATTATAAAGCTCGGATGTGGGTGGGGAACTACACTGGGGAACGGCTGTCTAAAATGGGATTCACATCAATAATTTGCCCACACTGCTCACAAAACTGCCCGGACACATATATCCACGCCACATGGCACTGCCCACCCATTAAACACTTTTGGAAAGACGTCACTGAATCCCTATCCCGCCTCCTGGGCTGCCGCATCCCATTATCTCCCTTACTCTGTCTACTGGGCGATCTATCAACTCTCAATCAGGAAATAACAAACAAAAGGATGCTCCTTGTAGCCTTAGCCATCGCCAAGAAAACTATCTTCTTAAACTGGAAATCCCGAAACACTATTCACATAACGCATTGGAAAAATTTGCTCATAGACTACATCTCCCTAGAATCTTTTTCACCTCATTACAACTGTATATCAGAACCACAACACTCCAGATCAGACTTCCTTCAGCTATTACAAATCTGACACACTCATCCTGATTAATTGTATTCATTTATTATAATACATACTTATACAAGTTTTTAGTAATATTGTGAGTATTTTCATTATTATAATTATTATTGACATTATTGTTATTAATATTATCAATATCATAGAAACATTTAGCAGTAATGGAATGATGGTGGATGTAAGAAGTTTTGCTTAATATAAGTACGGTAATGGTATAATGTATATCTTTAATAATTAAAAAATAAATAAATAAATAAGTATGGCTCTGTCACCGGGGCAGTACCCTAAGGCACAAAAGTGAAATGTTACATCTTTTTACCTTCTTACCCCTAAATGGTACATATTATTACCTTTTCACTTTTGTACCTTAGGGTACTGCCCCAGTGACAAGCACTGTATCTTTTTTTCTTTTTTTTTCAGTGTATGAAATAAATGTTTTTCTCTAATACAATACAACACAATACAATAAATAAATAAATAAATAAAGCTCGGATGTGTCAGGATATTTATTAATATAACTCCGATTGTGTTCATCAGAAAGTACACCTAGGATGGCTTGAGGGTGAGTAAAGCTTGGGCTAATTTTCATTTGAAAGTCAACTAATCCTTTAACTGTCTCTAAACTGTAAGTTGTCACAACTGTTTGCTGAAACATCAGAACTCTACTGCATGTCTGCCAAATTACTCACCCAAAATATTTAACTCATGCTTGTTAGTAAAATAACAATTGTTTTGTCATCCTGTGAGTCATACTGGTCAACATGTTTAGATGTTTTTTCACTATGGAAATATACAATTGCATGCATGTATGTGTATATATATATATATATATATATATATATATATATATATATATATATATACAAACACTATGTACTACACTATGTCTTTATCTACTATATTCTTACATCAAAATATAAGTACAGTGTAATCGTGTTCATATTGGTAATGTCAGAGACAGGTTTGGATATTTAACTTTGATGAGCCATGCAAACCGTTTCCATCTGTTTTTTCACAAAATGGCCCATTAAACTGCTTGATCTGTTACATCACCTGATCTGGAAGATAATTAGAGAGATGTTGTGATGGGTCAAGGGTGTGTTTGTTTGTGCTGCACAAAGTATGAGGAGTGAGTGGTGCTGAACTATGACACCAGCAAATGTTTCATTTACAGTTAGTACAAAATAGTTAAAGACACCTTAACATAAAGTGGGACCAAACATTTTCATTTACACAGCAAATTTATTTTTGTAGAAATGCATTACATGTAAACTGAAAATTCACAGTTGGTCAATTTTTTTTTTTTTATTTATTTTTTTTTACATATTCTATTACAGTATGTTTTCCCTGAACACCAGGGATTTAGATGTTCCTCCGAGTTCAAAAGTGGAAGTAATTGTGCTGTGAAAACTCCATACAGTGGTGAGATTTTTTTTTTTTTTTGCATGTTTGTCACACTTTAATGTTTCAGATCATCAAACAAATTTAAATATGAATCAAAGATAACATAAGTAAACACAACATGCAGTTTTTAAATGAAGGTTTTTATTATGAAGGGAAAACAAAATCCAAACCCACCTGGCCCTGTGTGAAAAAGTGCTTGCCCCCTAAACCTAATAACTGGTTGGGCCACCCTTAGCAGCAACAACTGCAATCAAGCATTTGCGATAACTTGCAATGAGTCTGTTACAGTGCTGTGGAGGAATTTTGGCCCACACAAAAACAATCTCTTATTTTTATTTAATTTCATTAACATTTTTATTAAACTTGGACCTTTATTTTAATTAAAAAGTAGAGATGCACCTATCGGCCGCCGATATTTTATAAGATTACAACCATCAGCATAAAAAAGGCATAAACAAACCGATGGTTTATTAATTAACTGCATGAAGGCACTGAGCTTAATGTCTGTTGCATAATACAAGATTAATTCACAATATACTGCTGTGCTGCTGTCTGCGTTTTAATGTAAATCAAACAAACAACACAAGATAAAAATTATTAATATGTATAAGACCCTATGATTTCTGCGACGCGGAAAACGCAGACAGAATCTTAAAAACATTGTAGCCTAATAATAATAATATACGGATTTAATTTATATAGTGAGAATATGCAGTGTTTTTTTTTTCTACTTTATTTCTGTATCTGAAAACTGTTTCATGTGTAGGCTTGTCACAGATCCCCTGTCTCCCTGGACTCTAATTCCCATGATCCTCCTGTTTCGTCACCTGCACTCACTTCCCTCGTCAGCTCCTCATCATCACTGATCACCTGCACCTGGACTCTATTATCATCACTCCCTTTATATGGCACTCACTCCCTGCACTCCCTGTCCGTTCTCTGTTGTGTTTCGTGTATGTTTGGTGTCTCCTTACCTGAGTTTATTAAAGTATTGTTTATATTGTGGAAATCCGTATCTGCCTCATCTCTCTACCAGCATACCGTAACAGTAGAACAGACCTTTAAACTGCCGGATTTTCCACAGGAAAAGAAAAAAATGGAGACTTTCCCCAGCTCCTTGGCTCCTGCTTCTCCCATACCTCTAAGCTCCTTCACAGCCGGCGATCGCCTCATCGGGCTCCTACAGGTGGGTCGTTCGCTGGAGAGGTATGTGGAGGAGTTCGTTGAGCTCGCTTTTTTGTCTGACTGGCCTGAAGCATGTTTGATCTCCCTGTTTCTGGATGGACTAGATGATGACACCATCCGTTTTGGTGAACCTGATTATCGCTTCTCCTTAAGCGAAACTATCAATTCCATTTTGTGGTTAAATGACTCCAAATTCTATGTTGATTGGGTTCAGGATGGGTGTTTGTCTCTAGTCCATCCAGAAACATGGTTGGCCAGGCCAGTTAGTCAGCCACCGTCTTCCTCCGCATACCCCTCCAGTGAACTTCCTGCCTGTCCCACGCTGGACCCACACTCCTCCGCTGGGTCCAGAAAGCGGAGGAGGAGGAGAAATGCCGCTCCAGCCCTCTCTGAGCCTGCCGCTCCAGCCCTCTCTGAGCCTGCCGCTCCAGCCCTCTCTGAGCCTGCCGCTCCAGCCCTCTCTGAGCCTGCCGCTCCAGCCCTCTCTGAGCCTGCCGCTCCAGCCCTCTCTGAGCCTGCCGCTCCAGCCCTCTCTGAGCCTGCCGCTCCAGCCCTCTCTGAGCCTGCCGCTCCAGCCCTCTCCGAGCCTGCCGCTCCAGCCCTCTCCGAGCCTGCCGCTCCAGCCCTCTCCGAGCCTGCCGCTCCAGCCCTCTCCGAGCCTGCCGCTCCAGCCCTCTCCGAGCCTGCCGCTCCAGCCCTCTCCGAGCCTGCCGCTCCCGTTCCTACGGGACTTTTAATCCTATATGAGGGAATGGACTGGACCCCTCTTCCAGCCTCACACGAGCCGCCTAGCGAGACGGCTTGGCTTATTGACTTTGCCTCTGAGCCCTCAGCTCCAGCCGCCGAGCCCTCAGCTCCAGCCGCCGCCGAGCCAGCCGCTCCTATTATGAACTTTATTATAGAAGTCTCCAGACCAAAGACTGTTTTCCCTCCCTGCCTCCCTCTCCCGCCTCCTCCCATTTGTGTCTTCACTGCACCTCCACCTCAAGCCCCCTCGCCCAGATCTCCACCTCGGACCTCTGGGCGATTACCGTCACCCTGGCTCCAACCTCCCTCTGCTCCACCGTTGCCCATCAGTCCTCCAGTCTCACAAGTCTCCATCCTGCCCCCGTTCACACCTTGGTCATTCGTCAGCCTGCCCTCCCCTCTGGACTGCACTCCTCCGTCTCCGCTCCGTCCCTCCGTCCCTCCGTCCCTCCGTTCCAGTTGGCTTCCTCACTCCCCCTGGTGTTCACTTTGTTGTCTGTCATCCTTGTTCAACTGTGGCCTTCTGGAGCCCCGGCTGCGCTTCGGTCGGCGGAGCCGTGGGTTCCGCCATCTCCCGCCGGTCCTTCTGCGGCACCTGGGCTCAACAGCATGAAGCCTTCAGTCCCTGACCTGCCATGGCGGCCCGCTGCACCTGACCCGCCATGGCTGCCCTCGGCTCCTGACCCGCCATGGCTGCCTTCGTCCCCTGACCCGCCATGGTTCTTGGACCTGCCCTGGAGACCTCCACTCCAGTCTACTCCTCCCCCTGCTCCGGCTTGAGGTCTCCAGGGCGCCCTCCCCCTTCCCGGTTGTTCCATCTACGGCGCGAGGACGCGCCTACCGGGAGGGGGGGGGGGGGGTAATGTCACAGATCCCCTGTCTCCCTGGACTCTAATTCCCATGATCCTCCTGTTTCGTCACCTGCACTCACTTCCCTCGTCAGCTCCTCATCATCACTGATCACCTGCACCTGGACTCTATTATCATCACTCCCTTTATATGGCACTCACTCCCTGCACTCCCTGTCCGTTCTCTGTTGTGTTTCGTGTATGTTTGGTGTCTCCTTACCTGAGTTTATTAAAGTATTGTTTATATTGTGGAAATCCGTATCTGCCTCATCTCTCTACCAGCATACCGTAACAAGGCTATCTTCTGTTGTATTTATGTAGGCCTGCTATCCAATCCATGTTCATTAGAAATTATTTGATGATGCAGCAATAAACTTCTTAATGCATGTTTTGTTTTAACTTCATTGATTTAAAACATAATCAAAACACTATCTATTTTAATGAAAAATGACAAAAATAAGACAGCAAGTAAGAAATATCAAATATGTTTGTTAAAATCGGTATCAGCCCCAAAAAATCCTATCGCTGCACCCCTATCAAAAAGGCTTATTTCTGCGATTGTGGGCTCATTTTTTTGTAAAAGTATGCAGTGAATTTGGAGAAGCGCAAACTGGGAGCTGGTAAAGACGCCGGTACAGATGTTTCTGCTCGGCCAGAATCGGCTCGAAGTCGTGCATCTTCGGATGCGGAGCCGCCAAAAAATGCCGTGCACACCACGAGGCGCAATTGAGTGCCTCAGGGATGACACATTTTTGTAGGCAAAATCCGGAAGCGAATTAGCATTTTAGGACTTCCTGTTCCAACGCCGTCAAGTCTATGGGTTTTTTGAATGGGTTTTTGCTAAATCGCCTGAAATAAGGTCTGTGGTTAACAAAGCAGAAATCACAGAGCAGCAGAAAACAAGAAGACAGAGAGAAAAATGGAGACACAAACCAGTGGATCACGAGAGGGAAGAGGACAGAGAATTGTTAGACTGGAGAGTATGGAGAAAAAGCCAAACTGTGAGTGTTTGATCATTACTGAACTTTAATCATCACATTTTAGTTTCACTGTTAGATTTACTGTTGTTTTCTCTTTACATTCAGACAAATTCATCAGATTGACTTTCTGCAGTCATGAAACATTTTCAGATTGTGTTTAATTGACAGAATAGTTATTGATCAAGAACATAATAAATGTGTGAACTAGATAAAAAAGTTGGTCAACAAACGTGAAGTTGGCTTGAAAAAGCTAGTTTTAAAAATGTAAAGTTTGAAAGTTTAAAGGTACAATTTGTAAGATATTCGCAGTAAAATATCCAAAAACCACTAGGCTAGTGTTATATTATTTTGTCCAGCTGATTACTAACAATATCGCTAATGTTTTCAACTACTTGTAAATCATGAGAAAATTCCCATTCTAAACAGTGACCCTTTGTTACCGCCTTTACTGATGTAGAAACCACATGACAACAGTGTCGTGGACAAATGCGGAAGTAGTGTCTAGCGTCCAGCAAACCACTAGCTTGCTTCAAGCAGTTCCTTATTTACTTCTTGCACGTTTTATGGTGGATTGTGTTACTTATTTATGGAACATAATTACTGTTTACCATCTGCCGCTGGTTCTGTCGACAAGGACAGTCCCGTAAACGTAAGTGTACGGGCCAACCAAACGACCCAAGAAGAGTTTGGGACAAGAGGAGAGAAAGAGCGAGGATCAATATCGGTGTTGCATTTTCTAGATGGAGAGAGCTTCGCGACAAACTTCACCTAGAAAGAGATGCCGATCTCGCTTGTGTTTTACTCGACAGGTGAGTTGTTTTGATTCGTATCTTTACAGAAAACGTATGCCATTATAACGATCAACACAATTAGTATTATGGGGCATACACGCCAAATGCGGGGCATCGCGTCTCTAGACCCGCGCAAGGATGCGTCTGATCCATAGTCTGATCGCGTCTTTGCATTGACATCAAACACAACATTTATAAAACTTTACCTCATCCGTTAAATCTATCTTTCCGTCTGATTGATGGCCGTCAGCGGTTGGGTAGAAGACAACAAATCCCATCATTCCATGCACCTTCTTAGCGTCATCAAACCACGCGATTTTTATTGTTTTGGTAGTGCGCCCTCTAGTGGCAGGTCCTACAACCTGTATCTTTAAGTTTAAGATAGGCTAGATATAGACCCCTTAATCGCCTACGTCACTGTGACGTCACCGCTCTAGCTGGAGGCAAAACATAAATAAGAACATAAATAAAAAGTTTGAGGTTTTGACTTTAAAATGTCGTCTTGTTGTGTTTTTTGGCTGCCAGAATAGAAGGAACAGGACTTTTGGTTCAAAACTAAAGTTTTACCAGATCCCGGCAGACATTCCTTCACAGAAATCAAAAAGATAATTGTGGTTGAATGCAATACGGCATACAGACTGGACGGATACGATCATAAATAATACTCGTGTTTGCAGTGCACACTTCATATCAGGTAAAATAATCGATGCATATGTAATGGTGTGTTGGTTTTATCTAGTACAAATCAGCAAGTTTCTGTTTTATAGGTGAAAAGTCGCCAACTTACAGCGCACTAGCTAGCTTAAATGTTAAACAAACATACAGCGATAGATGTGTGTGCCATCCTTTGAATGGTCCCTTAAAATAATCCACATTGCAAGCCATAATCATAGTTAGCCCAGCGTTAGGTTACATTAGACAATAAGCCTTGACAAAATTCCCCGAACCATCCGAAAGTAATTCATATGTTGTCTAGGAAATATCCAAAACTTAAGTTAATTTACAAAAATAGCTGTCATGGTCCCGCAGAGTCAGTGACTGTACATTTTCGGACAGTTCTGAACCTTCTTCTGCATCCATGTTTAATAAATCCCTCCTAAAACATGCTAGCTTACGCTTGTCAACATTGAGTCCAGCGTCTCTTTTTGCCTCCAGCTAAGCCCTGCCCACCAGGAAACGTTGCAATGTTTACAAACTTTTAAGGGGTCTATATAGATAGCCCAATTTTTCATCCGCTGTGTGAACATTGTTGGTCCGATCCCTTAGTCAGAGCACACCTCTCCTCAATGAGCCGGTCGATTCAACACCTCATTCATGGGTCTATGACAAACGCTGCAGGAGGAGCAGTGCACCAAACTTTTGTCCAGAAGAATAAGTATGTAGAAGAACAATAGTGATGCTTTGCCAGAGGCAACAACCACTAATAATAAGTTTAAATAGCATTTCAGTAAGTTGGCTTTTTCAAGACAACTTAATTAAAGCAATGTATTTGAGGATAATCGGATGTGTATTTGTGATTTCTAGTGTCATGTGATCCAGACGAGCCTGTAAAGATTGATTCTGATTCTCTCATCAAAACCCTCATCACTGATGTCCAGTAGCTGCTGAAGACCTGAACATCATCATCATTGTCATCATGGTCTGTCTTCTGGAATCTTCTACAGACACATCTGAGCTCAAACACTCTCATCAAGAGCTTCTTTCTCAGTCTGAACTCTCATTGTTCTTAATTAGTAATCAATAGTATTGATCTGCTGTAAATATTTCACTGCCTCTGATGATGGTGATTGATGATGTACTGTATATAAGATGGTGAGAAAGACTCTCAGACATTCAGACTCTCACTCACACCTACAAACACCTCAGTGTGTTCAGTTCACTGGAGCAGCAGGAGTTTGATCATGTGGAAACTGAAGGAACAACACAAGGAGAACAAGCAAACTCCACACAGAAACATCTTGACTCAAACTGGGACTTTCAGACATCAGCACTACCCTGAGATATGCTTTATTTTTTTCATACATATAGTCATTCATTTTTACTAGATTTTATTTTTATACTGTACATAAATGTTTTAATGCCTACAAGAAAGTAATATTCATCTCATATTTAAGGCAACATTATATTATATGTGTTGTTTTGGATGAGCCACTCACGTGAGCTGGAAATGTCACATGACTGACTCTAGAGCTGTGGGAAATGACATCATGTCAACACTGATCGGTCAATGACAAGAACAGTCTCAAAGCTTCATTACTGACAGCACACAGGACATATATCTGTCTTTTAAGAGCCTCAAAAAAAATACATCAAAACAAGATTTAAAAATCACAGACAGTTCCCGGACTACATTTCCCACAATCCTCCCTGCCAGTCACATGTTCACTCCACACCAATCACCTGTTACCACATACAGCTTAGCACACTACCTGGACTATAAATGACTCACACACACACCACCTGTTGGTGAAGTCTTGTTTTCCCTGTCACACAATTCTAAGCGTTCTAATATCCTGTCTGCCTGTCTGTTACTGTTCCTGCCTGTTACCTGTTTACGATCCTGTGCTGCCTACCCCTGACCTGTGCTTTGTATACCGACCTGTGAGTGATATCTGCCTGTCCTGATCTTTGCCAGTATCCTGACTACGATTCTGCCTGTTCCCTGCTGTTCCTGTTTGCTCCTGTTTGCTCCTGTTTGACCCTGCCTGTACGACCACGCTCACCTTTAATAAAAGCTTTGCATTTGGATCCCTGCCTAAGTCCTGTCGCTTCGTTACAGAAGACTTCGCCCCACCAAGATCCAGCAGCTTCTATGAGCATTTGCACTATCAGCATGGACTCAGCTATACGTCTCGTCCGCCTTTGTCAAGGTAATTGTACCCTGGAGGACCACATTCAGAAGTTTCTGGATATTGCCTATTATGCAGACTGGCCTGACTATGCACTGATAGACTTTTTCTGTGATGGCGTTAATCAACCCCTTCAGAATAAATTAAGACGAGAGGGACCGCGTTCATCACTTAGCAGCTTTATGGACTATGCTTTGTTGTCTGTTGGTTCTCTGTTTACTGTGGGTGTCGCGGAGAAATGCGACATCTCGCTGAATCCCGTAATGACCGCCATGCCAAAGGACACTCACAAAATGGCGGCCACCATCACCACAACACCAAGTCAAGTCAGTACTGCTTATCCTGAATCAAGTCAAGTCACAGTCAATCTCCGTGAGCCAAGTCATGTCACTACTGATCTCCATGAGCAAAGTCAAGTCACCGCTGATCTTCAGGAGCAAGGTCAAGTCACCGCTGAAAGCCCAGAATCTCGTCACGTCTTCGCTGATCTTCTTGAGCCAAGTCAAGTCCCCGTTGATCGTCTAGAATCACGTCACGTTTCTGGGTCTGTCCGGGAGCGGAGAGGGTTGCGTTCCAGTGTGGCTGATCCACCGTTGACTTCAACACGAGCGGCTGGCATTCCTAAGCCTCCGCCTGCCGCTTCGCTCTCAAGCCAACCGACCGCTTCGCTCTCAAGCCAGCCGGCCGCTTCGCACTCAAGCCCGCCGGCCGCTTCGCACCCAAACCAGCCGGCCGCAATGCACTCAAGCTCGTTGGTTGCAATGCACTCTAGTACGCCGGTTGCAACGCACTCAAGTTCGCCGGTTGCAACGCGCTCGAGTTTGCAGATTGCAACGTACTCAAGTTCGCCGATTGCAACGTACTCAAGCTCTCTGGATGCGTTGGACAAGATTGCCGTTTCGCCAGATCCCACGGGCAAGATGGCCGCTCCTTTAGTGTCAGTGAACAAAGGGGTCGTTCCAGCCGTTAAGTCCGCTCCAGAGCCCGCTCCAGCCAGTGAGTCCGTTCCCGAATCCGCTCCAGCCAGTAAGTCCGCTCCAGAGTCCGCTTCAGCCCGTGAGCTCGCTGCAGCGTCCACAGAGGAGGTGAACACAGAACCACTGCCTCATCCACGTAAGAGGAGGAAGAAGGCTTCTTTCATCCTTCAGGGCTCAGAGGCCTTCCCAGAGCCCGCTGTGGGCTCGGAGACCACTCCAGAGGTTTTTCTTGCCCCGGCCAAGCGCCTTGCCCTGCCGACGTCGTCCAAGCGTCTTGCCCTGCCGGCGCCGCCCAAGCGTCTTGCCCTGCCGGCGCCGCCCAAGCGTCTTACCCTGCCGGCGCCGCCCAAGCGTCTTGCCCTGCCGGTGTTACCCAAGCGCCTTGCCCTGTTGGCGCCACCCGAGCTCCTTGCCCACGAACTCGCCACGGCCTCCGTTGAATTCCCTAAGAACTTTTTTGGGGGGGGGCCATATACCTGAGGGTGGGGAGCTTGTGGGTGGGGACCCTGCATGGCCGTGGCCAGCAACGGCCTTCGAACTGTTATGGCCGCCCATGGACTATAACCCACTATGGTCATTTATGGACTCTGTCTCACCTTGGCTGCCCAAGCCACCTGACCTGCGGTGGCTGCCCAAGCCACCTAACCTGCCGTGGTTATCCAAGCCACCTGACCTGCCGTGGTTGCCCGAACCACCTGACCTGCCGTGGCTACCTGAGCCACCTGACCTGCCGTGGTTGCCTGAGCCACCTGACCTGCCATAGTTGCCTGAGCCACCTGACCTGCCGTGGTTGCCTGAGCCACCTGACCTGCCGTGGCTGCCCGAGCCACCTGACCCGCCGTGGCTTCCTGACACTCCTAACCTGCCCTGGCTGCCCGTGGCACCTGACCCGCCATGGCTGCCCGTGACACCTGACCCGCCATGGCTGCCCTGGAACTTGCATTGGAGACCCTGTTCCCATCTGAGCTCCAATGCACCCACCCCCCCTCCCTATTTGTGCCATCTACGCCGCGAGGACGCGCCTTCTGGAAGGGGGGCGTTATGTCATGATCACCGTCTGTTCCTGTCAGTTCCCGGACTACATTTCCCACAATCCTCCCTGTCAGTCACATGTTCACTCCACACCAATCACTTGTTGCCTCATACAGCTTAGCATACTACCTGGACAATAAATGACTCACACACACACCACCTGTTGGCGAAGTCTTGTTTTCCCTGTGATACAATTCTGAGCGTTCTAATATCCTGTCTGCCTGTCTGTTACCGTTCCTGCCTGTTGTTTATGATCCTGTGCTGCCTACCCCTGACCTGTGCTTTGTATACCGACCTGTGAGTGATATCTGCCTGTCCTGATCTTTGCCAGTATCCTGACTACGATTCTGCCTGTTCCCTGCTGTTCCTGTTTGCTCCTGTTTGACCCTGCCTGTACGACCACGCTCACCTTTAATAAAAGCTTTGCATTTGGATCCCTGCCTGAGTCCCGTCGCTTTGTTACAGTAGTAGTGCACCTTCATATCTCCAAAATGTCTTTAGTTTAATCATATTTATAAAAGATACATACGCCATACCGAGTATTTCCGAAAACAGCCGAGTGCCTGGAGGCGTGTCGTTGTGAGCAGAGATAGAGTGACGAGCTGTCACAAGCACACGCAGCTTTTGTGTAGAGATCGGCTGCAAGCTATCAATGGTCAGCTAAACAAACTGTATTTAAACACAATACACCATCGCATTATCCATGGATAACTTTTGAATCACTATAAAGAATATAGCGTATGAATAATGAATTTATTAATTCACTACGTTCGTGTTGTTTACACTATACGCACTCGGGTGCCTATTGCCAACAAAACAGACATTTGAAGCAGTTTTACTCACCACCTGCGGTTCTGACTCATGTCATCTTTCCCTCACAACCAGAACACACTTCTTTGGTGACATTGTTGATTTCGTGAAGTCCTGTGACCTGTGCAGCGCTGCCGACGACTTACGTAACCCGACCACGCATTGATAGGCGTGCCCTTGCTCTCTCGCTCTGGTCAACGTGTGTGCGCTCGCCCTTCCGGGAGAAGTGCCCATACAAGGAATTCCGCCCCCGTTTACGTCACTCAGACCGATGCTCGAAAAAAAAAATCCGAAAGCTGTGGTGATTTGGAAGAGAATTTTGGAACATAAATACTCCGTCATATGTCCAACTCATGTTTTGAAACTTTGGCCATGTTTAGCATGATAATCCAACTCTTTAACAGTGTAAATAAGTCAGAATACATGCATTATAACCCCCCTTTAATGCTTGTTCCAGAATGTAGTTCTTGACCCGACGTAACATTTTACACATGATTTTTGACCAAGTCATCCAAGCTAACAAGTGTCATTTACAATTAATTGTAAAAATATATGAAATAATCTGTGCTTAAGTAAAATGTATTATTGACATTTGCCTGTTGTGTCAGAGTGAAATATTAATGTTTCATGCATTTGTTATGCTGAATCAGTATCACTGTCATTCAAGTGCACCGACACATCATCATCTCAGAAATAAACAAGATCCAGATTTATGAATGAAGGATTCAGACATTCCTAAAATGAACAGAGCAATACTCCACTCTCTGAGTTCCCATAACAGTGAAGTGTCGCCCTCTACATGATCAAGGTGATGGAGAAGAGAAACCAAATCTCTTCAAACTGATCCAGTGTTAACTGAGAAAAATTTTTTTTGTGTTCTTCCACAACTGTATTAGTTTCTTCACAATAATAAGCCTGCAGGACAACAAGAAGAGTCCAGATCAGGCTCAAATTCAACATGTAATATTTCTGACAGAATTTGGAAAATATATTCTGCTGACAGAAGAGATTCAATAAGACACAACAAACCTAGAATGATCAATAGAGAAATAAAAGAGAAATAGGTGTAGAAATAGAAATAAATCATCTGGAGGGGGTAAGGCCAAAATAACAAACAAAAGAATTCTGCCTTGAGAGATCAAAGAGGGGCCAGAGTGGATGAGTGGGAGGAACCAGCGTCAGGCAGTGGGAGGAGCCAAAGGAGATCAGGAGACACAAAACAACAACAAAAGAAAGAAATCATACCACAGTACACCATGTTGTTATTTGAAAATGTAAAGACTTATGTAAAGAATTGTGTGTGTGTGTGTGTGTGTGTGTGTGTAACGGTTGAATTATGGTTTAAGTCTGTGGAGTGTCAGATGTTTTTCTTCCACTCTTAACGGTTGTGAGAGAGTGTGGATGTTTCGTCATTCAAAAAAACAAAACAAAATGCAAACAACGTAAAACATTTTTTGTTCTTGTTTAATGTACGGAACAAGTCATGAAATGAATGTCAGAGAAGGATTGTTCCTCAGAAACCTGTTCAACCAGTTCTTAAGAGCAGAGATCTCCGAGATTCAGTAAATTCACGTCTCCTCAGCTCATGAAGGTGATTAAACATTTCATCTTTAATGGTTCATAAAAAGATTTATTTAAATCTGGACACTGATGTCTTTATAAAACTGAAACTTAAATGTAAACCTGTATTGCACAATGATTATTACCAAATTGTAAAATTTTCTAAATTTGACCTGCGTTTTGTTTGCAACATACATTCTATGAAGAGAGAATTTAAGAGAAAATATTATATGGCATGTAGACCGATCTAAAGAAGAAGGACAAAGAAAAAGAGGAAAATGACAAGTTAAATCCTGAAACAGAAGAGGAAAAGAGCGTGAGACTAGTTTGACGGAACAGCTTTAATAATGACAGACCAAACTGTGAGTATTTATGATGTTTATGATAAAACACGTCTTTCATCATAAGCACGCTTTCATCTTCTCCTGTCTCTGAACAGGTCCTAAATGCTTCATTCTCTTGAAATAAACTATATATAAAAATAATCATTTATACATTTGAGAGACATGTTTATCCAAAGCAACTTATATTGAATTCAAATTCTTATCAATTCATGAATCATTTCAACCATTCCCTGAGAATAAAGTTCATGAACTACAGTCATACGGCGATGTCATGTCATATGGAAATGAGGTGAGATTCATATACAGCAGATCTGTACCTTCCCTAAAATCAGTTCCTGGAGAAAAACTATCTGATCCTTGTGTGTTTGTGTAGAGCTGGAAGTGACTAGATTAGTTATTAACTAACATGGACAATACAGTTATTGATCTCAGGTAATGTTCATTTCAAATCATGACCTGAGCGTTCATAACAATTTTTCTGTGTGTGAGCAGCGTGAGCAGCATATTTAATGAAAGCAGCATATTTCATTTTTTTTATGCAATCACTATAGGTCACTTTTTTTAAAACTCTTCACACAGTGATCACACAAGCAGTTTATGCAGTGGATCATTTATTATTGGCACAAAATGCATTGAATGACAACATCTGCAATTTACATAAATTATTTTATCACTTTGACACAAACTCCAGCAAAACTTTATGTACAATACAGACAAATTTGAACATGTTTACATTCTTTTCAAAACTGTTAAACTCAAATTCAGAACCTAATTTAACACAAAACTGAATAAGACAGAAATTTGCTGCATTTCATATTGAAAAATATTCAGAATCTAAAAAATCAAATACTCAAAACAAGTCAAAACAATTAGATGAAGCTGAACACCTACACAGATATTCATCTTTAAGTTTCATTATAATATATACAAAAGAGGACACTTAGGAATAGTTTTGTACTGTAAACATGGTTCATGTGACAAACTGCAGTGACTTTTGTACTTTTATAAGAAATCGTCTTTCTTGTTTTGTTAACAAATTTTGGTTGCACTTTATTTCACAGGTCATGTACTGACATGTACTTACAGTGTACTTACCTCAGAAATTACTGTAATACAAGTTAACTGCATAGGTTAAGGTGAGGTTTAGGAGTAGGTTCAGGGTTATTGTGATTATTATAATAAATACATTTGCTCCTGTCATTAGTGTTTTTAGCTCATTGTATGAGTGATGAAGTGTGTTTGCTGGTGAAACCTCTAGTGATCTGGAAGAATGACTTGATTCATGAATGAAGTGTTTTGGTAGTTTTAATGCATTTTAAATGTGAAATTAACTGCTGTGAAGCTGAAAGTTGGTCAGAAGAACTGTGTGAAGAGTTGAAAAAGTGACCTACGTATTGAGAAATGTGTCCTAACGGTGGTAAAAATCTGTAATATAGGACGGCAATTTAACTGACTGGAAATGTCTGTGCATTAAACAGTTTTAATGCACACCTTCCAGCCAATCAGAGTTGAGTATTCAGACAGACTGTGGTATTATGTTAGCTAATGGGACCTTATTTTAAAGGTGCCCTAGAATGCTTTTTCACAAGATGTAATATAAGTCTAAGGTGTCCCCAGAATGTGTCTGTGAAGTTTCAGCTCAAAATACCCCATAGATTTTTTATTATACAATTTTTTGGGGTGTAATTAAATATGCACCGATTCAGTGCGTGTCCCCTTTAAATGCTCCCGTTCCCCGCCCCCGAGCTGGCAAGAGTCGCAACTCGTAATACATTGTATAAACAATAGAATAAGTTCACACAATTCTCTCAAAATGGATCTTTACTAAGTGTTCATGATGCTGCATATCGGATCATGTAAGTATGGTAATTATTTTTATGGATGTTTACATTTGATTCTGAATGAGTTTGAAAGTATGCTATGCTGCTATCAGATTCATTATGAAAACAATGTTAAAGAGAAAAGTGTAAATTGCGCAGTCCAATGAGAAGAACTAGTTTGTCAATAAACCTTAAGAAGAGACCACTAAAAAAAAAAAAGGTCTCTCACAAAACTGATCATGCCTAGGTCTGAGAAGAAAACGTTTTTTTTTTTGTTTTTGTTTTATTATGTTAGTAAATATAGCACATGACAAAAGAGTTATCATTATGGCTGTTGTGTTTTTTCTATTAAACTTTTATCCCAGTTTTGAAACTGTAATATTGGTCCCCAAATTCTGCTCCTACAGTAGAATTGTTTTAATGACTGCATTTAATCTGATCAATGTTTACTAATGTATTAATTTACTAATGCTCGTACACATTCGGTCTCTCTCACGAAGTGTCGCTCGCTCTCGGACAACTCGATCTCTCTCGCGCGCACATTCGATCTCTCTCGCGCAGGTTCGCTCGCTCTCGGACACACTCGATCTCTCTCGTGCGCACATTCGGTCTCTCTCGCGCAGGTTCGCTCGCTCTTGGACACACTCGATCTCTCTCGCGTGCACACTCGATCTCTCTCGCGCGCACATTCAATCTCTCTCGCGAAGTGTCGCTCGCTCTCGGACAACTCGATCTCTCTCGCGCGCACATTCGATCTCTCTCGCGCAGGTTCGCTCGCTCTCAGACACACTCGATCTCTCTCGCGCGCACATTCAATCTCTCTCGCGAAGTGTCGCTCGCTCTCGGACAACTCGATCTCTCTCGCGCGCACATTCGATCTCTCTCGCGCAGGTTCGCTCGCTCTCAGACACACTCGATCTCTCTCGCGCGCACATTCGATCTCTCTCGCGAAGTGTCGCTCGCTCTCAGACACACTCGATCTCTCTCGCGCGCACATTCGATCTCTCTCGCAAAGTGTCGCTCGCTCTCGGACAACTCGATCTCTCTCGCGCGCACATTCGATCTCTCTCGCGCAGGTTCGCTCGCTCTCAGACACACTCGATCTCTCTCGCGCGCACATTCGATCTCTCTCGCAAAGTGTCGCTCGCTCTCGGACAACTCGATCTCTCTCGCGCGCACATTCGATCTCTCTCGCGCAGGTTCGCTCGCTCTCAGACACACTCGATCTCTCTCGCGCGCACATTCGATCTCTCTCGCGAAGTGTCGCTCGCTCTCAGACACACTCGATCTCTCTCGCGCGCACATTCGATCTCTCTCGCAAAGTGTCGCTCGCTCTCGGACAACTCGATCTCTCTCGCGCGCACATTCGATCTCTCTCGCGCAGGTTCGCTCGCTCTCAGACACACTCGATCTCTCTCGCGCGCACATTCGATCTCTCTCGCGAAGTGTCGCTCGCTCTCGGACAACTCGATCTCTCTCGCGCGCACATTCGATCTCTCTCGCGCAGGTTCGCTCGCTCTCAGACACACTCGATCTCTCTCGCGCGCACATTCGATCTCTCTCGCGAAGTGTCGCTCGCTCTCAGACACACTCGATCTCTCTCGCGCGCACATTCGATCTCTCTCGCAAAGTGTCGCTCGCTCTCGGACAACTCGATCTCTCTCGCGCGCACATTCGATCTCTCTCGCGCAGGTTTGCTCGCTCTCGGACACACTCGATCTCTCTCGCAAAGTGTCGCTCACTCTCGGACAGCTCGATCTCTCTCGCGCGCACATTCGATCTCTCTCGCGCAGGTTCGCTCGCTCTCGGACACACTCGATCTCTCTCGTGCGCACATTCGGTCTCTCTCGCGCAGGTTCGCTCGCTCTTGGACACACTCGATCTCTCTCGCGTGCACACTCGATCTCTCTCGCGCGCACATTCAATCTCTCTCGCGAAGTGTCGCTCGCTCTCGGACAACTCGATCTCTCTCGCGCGCACATTCGATCTCTCTCGCGCAGGTTCGCTCGCTCTCAGACACACTCGATCTCTCTCGCGCGCACATTCAATCTCTCTCGCGAAGTGTCGCTCGCTCTCGGACAACTCGATCTCTCTCGCGCGCACATTCGATCTCTCTCGCGCAGGTTCGCTCGCTCTCAGACACACTCGATCTCTCTCGCGCGCACATTCGATCTCTCTCGCGAAGTGTCGCTCGCTCTCAGACACACTCGATCTCTCTCGCGCGCACATTCAATCTCTCTCGCAAAGTGTCGCTCGCTCTCGGACAACTCGATCTCTCTCGCGCGCACATTCGATCTCTCTCGCGCAGGTTCGCTCGCTCTCAGACACACTCGATCTCTCTCGCGCGCACATTCGATCTCTCTCGCGAAGTGTCGCTCGCTCTCAGACACACTCGATCTCTCTCGCGCGCACATTCGATCTCTCTCGCGCAGGTTTGCTCGCTCTCGGACACACTCGATCTCTCTCGCAAAGTGTCGCTCACTCTCGGACAGCTCGATCTCTCTCGCGCGCACATTCGATCTCTCTCGCGCAGGTTTGCTCGCTCTCGGACACACTCGATCTCTCTCGCGCAGCGTCGCTCGCTCGCGGCGTTCGCTTTGCTTTTGTCCAGTCTGGCGCCTCAAACCCCCGTAGTTCACACCCTGCCTGACCGTGAACAGCAACAGAAGTTACATTTTCACGCCATTAGATGGCGGCAAAGACTGTGATACCATAGACTCTCCAGCTTCACCTCCTCCTGGAGCTCCGTGAGAGACGCGCTTTCTCTAAAAAGAGAGAGATCGAGTTGTCCGAGAGCGGGCGACACTTCGCGAGAGAGATCGAGTGTGTCCGGGAGCGAGCGAACCTACGCGAGAGAGACCGAATGTGCGCGCGAGAGAGATCGAGTGTGTCCGAGAGCGAGCGAACCTGCGCGAGAGAGATCGAATGTGCACGCGAGCCTCAAAAGTTGGAGACTGAATAATGCCAGACTCCATCCAGAACTTAAATTCGGGGAAAGTCTTGTGCATTGGTAGTCAAAGTACTATACTGCATGTATTCGCCTCTGGTAGAGGCTTGGTTGTATTGCTCAGAGGGTAAAAAACACCAGACCTGGCTGGACTGGAAATCCAAGGGGAGGAATCCTGGAAAGTCCAGAGGCAAAAATCAAAATGTCCTCCAGCTGAAGTTCTGCACATTCTCCCCCTAGGAAAAAAACATCAACTTTTACATTTATTAAGCAAATGCATTTAGCCAAAGTGACCTACGAATGAGCAAAAATAGCAATTTTTCACAAGTGGACATAGAGTTTTATTTTTAAGTCAGTTATTCTCCTTAGGTTTTTTATCAGATATGGAACAGTTTTATGGCTTCCAAATAAACTCCTAACAGCAAAAATACATGAAAGCCTATGGATATGAACATGTAGGGCTATTTTAAAGCACCTTAATTATACAACTACTGTAAAAAATACTACTGCTAAAAATAATAATTACCCAAAGTGGGATTTCAGCTAGTTCTTATATTTATATTGTTTTTATGCAAATTATAACTGGAGATATTTACAATATCATATCAGTGTAGGATGATGATATCCAGGTCTATTCAAATACCAAGAATATGGCCTCTTTTACACACTAGTAATTTTGTGTGAATATTTACCAAAAAAAAAAACGTAGTTGAATGCATTATGTTGTGGAAAAGGTCATTCAAGCACATCATTATTTTGAAAGTACAATGTTTCCAATAGCAACTGGAGCTTTTAACGGTCACTGAGATGACGCAATGACTTTACCAATCAGCCATTGGCTCCTCTTCTATTTAGAAGGCGCGAGCTCGATATCTATTTGCCATTGCGTTGTACAGTGCACTTTCTTTCTCTCATGCGTGAAATGAGCGAAAATCTCGGTTAATTGTCCATCTTTGTCGAGTGACTCCAAAACAAAATTATGTAACAATCCCCAATTTAGAATTCAGTGCTGCTAGAGTTAAAGTACCTTCAATGTCAATTAGCCAATCTCTCCAATAGCAAAGCACCCTGCTTTCCTCTCGTCGCCGACTACTTCCTACTACAGAAAGCACAGGCTGGAATAGATTGATCAAGTCCTGAGCACATATCTTCTTGGTGTTTTCAACAACCAGGCTTTGAAGTGTTCTGGATGTGCTTGGATGGCCTCAGCCAGTTTGAGTGTGCTCAGTCCATCTGGAAAATGAAACATCACATGCAAGTTTTAAAATGTAAAGCCTATATATCAGCACTCACTTTACTCACAATGGAAAATACAATGGGTCTCATTAACTAATAACTGCGTATATGTTCCAAATATTTTTCATAAATTTAGAAGTTATTGAATCACAATTTGTTTGTGAAAACTTTTTGTACGGATTTATTGCACTAATTCATGCATACCATGCTTAGTGAAGGAGACCCAATGTTTGTCATCACTTACTCTTGAAATGCAGAATGTACCCGTCCATCAACATACTGATGGATAGAGTGGTTTATTAGGCTGTCCCTCTCATCCATGGATGAGATGTGGCGCATTGTGCCCAGGACTGTGAGTATCTCTGAAGCTTGGAGAATCGCCTCTCTTGCTTGTACAGTCTCTGCATCTTGTATCTAAGTAAAAAAAAAAAAAAAAAAAAAATTGAGTAGCAATTAGGACTTGGCCATATGGGCAAAAAATCATCTCTGTATTTTTGGGCTAAATAGTGATATTCTGTATATATCTCTTTTTTTATTTTTTTTAATCTTTTTTTTTTAATTTTTTTTTTTTAGCATTTTTCTAGTTGCATTTACGGAAAAAAAATCTGTATTTCTTTAAAAATAATCTCATTACACCCTTTAAATTCATGCATATGGCACACACAGTGGCTTTATAGAAATGAGACTGGTACATCAGACGGAAGCTTCAACAGAACCAGCGGATGTACAGTTTGAAACGTCGTCATTGTACACTGCAACCTTCTTTGCCGAGTCAAGATGAAACTGCCAAGTGAGTGGTTGACCCTGATAAAAAGGATGTGACCATCACCAGAGAATTCATCATCAATAGGCTGCAGTTGAACAAACCTTCAGTTACCAAAGGAGATGGATAACAAGCAAATCCCCAACTGTTGCTGAAATCTTCAAGGAATATCCCAGATTTCTTGACATGCCCACCTTGGTAGACATTCTCAACTAAAAGAGAACTTTACACAAACTTATATTTCATAATTGTAATATTAATATATCTTTCTTTCTTTTCTTTTTTTTTTGCATTGAAGATGGACATTGAATTTTCTAAACTCACGGATGGCAAAGAAGACTTTTTTATCCGGAAATGGGAAGGGAGCATAATTCCAAAGCTCAAGGAAATAGCATCCTTGGAGAAGAAAAATGACATACAACACTTGCTGGAGAAAGCCGACAATGATCAAGATGGTATGATTTTCTGCCTCAATGTCTGTTGCATGTGCACACATTTCTAAACCTAGTTTAAATGAGGAAACTAAATTTGAATTTTAATGTTCAATTCATGATAAAATAAATTTTGTTTTAAATTCTTCTTTTGAAGATGCATGTGACCTGCATCTTCACTTCATCAAGATGAGCTGTGCTACACTATGTTGAAGATCCTCATTCATCTTCTTCCACCCACGGCATCTGGGAGAAGTGTTGCTGGCAGTAAATGCTGTGTGATCTCTGCAGTCTCATACCTGTTGGAGCAAGTGCCGGTATGCTTTTTTTACTGTGTTAGCTTGTGATAAACAACATTGTTTCTCATGCAGCAACATTTTCTGATGCTTTTCATTGTTTCATTTCTGTAGGCCGGTACCAACGTGACCTCTTTGCTCAGTGAATCCATGAAAGGGTCCCTGAAGTCAGCTCAGCCCCAGTTGGTTTCCATCGGTTCTCTACAACATGGAGCCCAGTATGTAATTGTGGCAAAGAATGATTCTTTTGCCCTTCCACTTGATGTTGAAAGCCTGACCTGTGCTGTAGACACACTTTTCAATTTCTTCTGGCTGTGCAATCTTCAGTATCCATGCCAACTGTCCTCTGTTTTTTCATTTTTTGAGTGTATATATATATATGACCTACCTTTGACCCAGTCCTCTTGCAAACGTTCAAAGGTCATGGAATTGATTGCAAAATTGCAGTCTAGTCCCTAATTGAAATAAGCATGTATACCTGTCCAAAGTGTCTTGAAAAAGTTTCTGTTGAAACAAAGCAGTTAATTTGGCATTTAACAGAGGTACATGCACTCTCCAACAGTCACAACCTAACTTTAATTTGTAGTCAAAATGGTTGCCCCAATTCATTTTTAAAACATCTTAGCAGAGATCATTGTAACATGAATTCATGCCCTTCAGTAGAGTCAGGATGCACTGAAAACATAGATATAGCAAATCAAATGATGAAAGCAGAATAAGTGATTTTGAAGATGATGTCCAAATGTCTGAAACAGAACCAGTTCCTCAGAGCAGTTTAAGCGTAACAGATTGTGCTGCTGTTTTTGCTGCCCCATGTATGCCTCTGCTAATGTAACTTATACTGATGTTCAAAAAAGTATAACCTGCACAAAAGAAGTCACTGATCGTGCCTTAGGTTATTTGCAAGAAAAGACTAATACTTTACTAAAGAACTTGGCAGTTCCGCTAGATAGTACTGAAGTTCAAAAGATTTTGAAAGATTTTGAGAGTGCTAGAAACATGTTTAGTGACATAAATACACCATTTAAACTAAGTACTTTTCTGACAATTTTTCCTTTGAGAAACCAACAGAAGTGTTTCTTGATCACAGATTAGATTGTGTTAAAAAGAATGGGAAAAAAAGCCAGGTGTTAGTGTCTGTCACATGTCAGTACATTTCAATAATTAACACAATTAAATTTCTATGTAGCTGTGACAAAATGCAAAATATGTATATGCAGTCTTGTGGTGGACAGGGAAAAATGCATGATTATTGTGATGGTGTTCATTAATCTAAACATCCTCTTTACCGAAACCATTCCAATGCATTACAAATTCAGTTATACCTCGATGATTTGGAAACAACAAATCCTCTTGGATCAAAAACAAAGATTCATAAAATGGGGGCCGTTTACTTTGCATTAAGAAATGTGCCTTCAGAGTACAGTTCTGTACTTTCCAATATTCATTTATGTCTTTTATTTAATTCTGTTGATAAAGACATTTATGGTTTTGGCAGAATTCTGGAACCGCTTTTAACAGACTTAAAAGAGATTGAGCAAAAGAGGTGAAAATACATGATAAATATCAATTACTTTATGGAACGCTTTGTTTACAGCAGACGATCTTGCCTGTCACTCACTCTGTGGCTATGTGGAAAGTTTCTCTGCAAACAGATTTTGTCAGTTTTGTTTAATTGACAAATCAAGTTCTCAATATATTTTTGATGAGAATAACATCTCAAAGGAAAACTATGCATACCATGTATAACTCAATGATGCAAGTGCAACCGGTGTCAATCATAACTCATGCCTAAATAGCTTACAGTATTTTCATGTCACTGAGAATATTGGTGTGGACATCATGCATGATGTGCTTGAAGGAGTCGCACCTCTTGAGGTGAAATTGATGCTGTGGCATTTTTATTTATGAGGAGAAATGTTTTTTCTCTGGAACTATTAAATGAAAGAATAGCAGCGTTTGACTATGGCTATGAAAATCAAAAAAATAAACCTAGTGCAATTATCAGTCTTAGGACATCTGAAAATGCTATTAAGCAGACTGTGTCACAGATTACTACTAGTCTTGCCTTTTCTGTCGGGTGATTTAATTGATCCAAAGAGCCACATTGGCATCTTTTCCTGTTGTTGTGTGAAATATGTGACATCATTTTTGCACCTGTTGTGTCAAAAGGGCTTGCAGCTTATCTTAAACAACTAATAATAGATCACCATACACAATTCAAGCTGCTTTATCTAATTCCTAAACATCATTATATTACACATTATTCGAGTATTATGACTTTATTTGGACCTCTTTTCAAGTTGTGGTGTATGAGGTTTGAAGCCAAACATCACCCTCTTAAGCGACATGCCCAAGTAGTATGCAACTTTCGAAATATTTCAAAAACGCTGGCTCATAAACATCAGATTCAGCAAATGTACCACTGGAAATTGAGCTCACCACTCAATTTTGAAATGACTGTGCCAAATGCTTTCCCACTTGTGACTGCATCTTTGTATAAAGGTGACAAATTGCTTGACAAACTTAAGACAGACTCTCATTCTGAGACTTTCACTTATACCAGTTCAGTTCATGTGGCTAATACTATCAGTTTTTTGGAGACAACATACAGGACTGGATGCGTTCTGACTTTAAAAGCAGATGAGAGGGGAGAACCATTATTTGGTGAAGTTATACACATTATTCCCCAAAGTGAAAGGGAATGTACACTTATGTTCCTGAGAGTTTTAAGAGTTAAATATTTTGATGAACACCTTTTTTCCTTCAATGTCATCAGAACCAAACATTTTGACATGGCAAAGCTGCCTGGTGACTTTGAGATTACAGACCTCTAAACATTGTATCATTTTGTGATCAGCAATATGTAACTCCTAAATACAAAATTTTGTTTTAAACATGTTGGTGGTTGAAACTGTTGAACACATTGTGTTTTGACCAGATTTGACAATGAATTGTTTTGTTAACATGATCACCTATAGGTGAATGCCAACAATGGTTATTTCTTTGAATACAGTTTTTAGGTTAAAGGTTCTCTAAGTGATCCTGGGTGGAGTAACTTCCTGTTGACGTTCGAAGTGTTGTCAATCAAAACAGAGGCTAGCTAGACCCTCCCTCCTCCTCCTCCTCCTCCTCCCCTCCGTGCTTCCTGAAACAGTCATGGACGCGCATTTAAAATCATTCTTGTCGGTTATTGGCTGGAGCATGTTTATTATGATTCGTGGTCCAGGCTGCACCAGGTAGTTTTTGTTGCCGTTTTCGGAGCTTGTGGCGACTACAGAGACCGCGTTTTTTTACAGTGTGTTCAGGGGACAGGCAGCTAGCGGATAGTGAGGAGATGTTTGCTGTATGTGACAAAAATGTTTTGGCCTAAAAACACGTGACATCACTTAGAGCACCTTTAATTAAAAGTAATTTTTCTGTATGAAAATGAAATGGTACACTTGAGAATAAGTTCAGAAAATGTGGTACTTTATATGTTGGAAACTGTTTCATACATATTTGACGTTTTATTTGACTGCCTAACAGATATGAGTTTTATAATATTTGATGAATGGTTTTTATAATGTATGATGTGTTGAATGTGTTGAAATGCTTATTTCACAAGTTTATAGTCAGTATACTGTAGTAATTTGAACACATTAATTCCATGTTAAAAAGAAAAACAAATAAACAGTATGTGAGCAGTGTCTAATTGTTTCCTGTGAGATTTCATAATGTACACAAAATTGTTTATTGATCTAACATTTGTAATAAATTTTATATTAACATATATTAAACAATTTCTTAGTAACACAGTTGTGTTAAGTACATACAAAAAAACACATCAATGTGTTAACTTAAGCTGCACATTTATGTGTTAAATTTTATAACACATTTTGTGTGTTGAATTTAACTCAACATGTGTTGTCCCTGAGCACACTCAGAACATGTTAAAAATAACACATGTTGTGTTGTTTTCAACACATTTGTTTTAAGAGTGTAGAACTTCTCAGTCAATGACTAGCACTGTAAGAATCCTTTTTAGAAATACAAAAAAAAATGGTGTATAAACGATTTTTGCTCAGAATTTGCTAGTGAATTTCACAATTATTTATATTTATTTACATAAACTTTATTAATCCCCAAGGGGAAATTAAATTGTCATGGCAGACAGTCAATAAGCACTTAGAATACATGTGAATACATACCTATTAACTAACACAGTTCTATTCTAGACAGATGAGTTAATAGCACTAGCAGGAATGATTTCCCTACGATTTCGCTCCTTCAAACAACGAGGCTGAATAAGCCTGTTGCTAAAACTACTCTTGAGTTTGTCCAGAGTTTTATGGAGGCGATGAACATCATTGTCCATAATCGCCAGCAACTTTGCCAATTGCTACAATTAATTAAACAGAAAGTAAGACATTGAATTATACGTGAAATTTTGAAGTAGAAAGTCTCAAACAGTATTTTCTTGTAAAACACTCCAATAACCCTTGTTTTATTCACTACAGTGCACTAATAATTAATAAAATATAAATACTTTGAATGTTGTGATCCTATCGGACTTATGATAGCTACCTGAATCGTAACAAAGCACTGTTCGCCAGAGGAGGACTGGCCCCCCGACTAAGCCTGGTTTCTCCCAAGGTTTTTTTCCCACTCCATTTTAACACCTATTTGCCACCTGATGTCACCTGTCGCAGTTTGGGTTCCTTGCCGCTAGTTAGGACACTTGACATTTGATATTCAACAGTGCTTTGCATCTGCCTGCATTGACACCATATTCTTTAAAGGATTAGTTCACTTTTAAATAAACTTTTGCTGATAATTTACTCACCCCCATCTAATCCAAGATGTCCATGTCTTTCTTTCTTCAGTCGAAAAGAAATTAAGGTTTTTGATAAAAACATTCCAGGATTTTTCTCCATATAGTGGACTTCAATAGGCACCAAACGGTTCAAGGTCCAAATTACAGTTTCAGTGCAGCTTCAAAGGGCTTTAAACGATACCAGACGAGAAATAAGGGTCTTATCTAGCAAAATGATCGGTCATTTAAGAAAAAATTGAAAAAGTTTAAGTTTTATAAGCACAAATGCTCGCCTTGCTCTGTTCTGCGATGCGCGTTCGTGACGTCACGTAATACGCAATTACGTTGAAAAGGTCACGCTTGACGTAGGTGGAAGTACCGAGTCGTTGAACGTGCAAATACTAAGTCAAACACCGTTTACAAAAAAAGGTAAAAACAACAATGTCGGACGATTTTGAACTTCGAGGAGAAGATGAAACTTTTCAAACTTTTTTTTTTTTTTTTTTTTAAATGACTGATCGTTTCGCTAGATGAACCCTTATTCATCATCTGGTATCATTTAAAGGTGCCGTAGAACGTCTTTTTAAAAGATGTAATATAAGTCTAAGGTGTCTCCTGAATGTGTCTGTGAAGTTTCAGCTCAAAATACCCCCTAGATTTTTTAATTATTTTTTTTAACTGCCTATTTTGGGGCATCATTAAATATGAGCCGATTTAGACTGCGGCCCCTTTAAATGCTCATGCTTCCCGCCCACAGAGCTCGCGCTTGCCTTTAACAGCATAAACAAAGTTCACACAGCTAATATAACCCTAAAAATTGTTCTTTACAAAGTGTTTGTCATGCAGCATGTCTAATCGCGTAAGTATGGTATTTATTTGGATGTTTACATTTGATTCTGAATGAGTTTGATAGTGCTCCTTGGCTAAAGCTAACATTACACACTGTTGGAGAGATTTATAAAGAATGAAGTTGTGCTTATGAATTATACAGACTGCAAGTGTTTAAAAATGAAAATAGCGACGGCTCTGATCTCCGTGAATACAGTAAGAAACGATGGTAACTTTAACCACATTTAACAGTACATTAGCAACATGCTAACGAAACATTTAGAAAGACAATTTACAAATATCACTAAAAATATCATGATATCATGGGTCATGTCAGTTAATATTGCTCCATCTGCCATTTTTCGCTGTTGTCCTTGCTTGCTTACCTAGTCTGATGAGACTCACTGATGTTTGAGAC
The DNA here is from genome assembly GCA_036281575.1 of Ancherythroculter nigrocauda. Taxonomy (NCBI): domain Eukaryota; kingdom Metazoa; phylum Chordata; class Actinopteri; order Cypriniformes; family Xenocyprididae; genus Ancherythroculter; species Ancherythroculter nigrocauda. Next base: position 36,883,016 of record VTFQ01000021.1, on the reverse strand, counting down.
TCACTGTATGTCATTTCCATGTACTGAACTCTTGTTATTTAACTATGCCAAGATAAATTAAATTTTTAATTCTAGAGCACCTTTAAAGCCCTTTGAAGCTGCACTGAAACTGTAATTTGGACCTTCAACCGTTTGGTGCCCTTTGAAGTCCACTATATGGAGAAAAATCCTGGAATGTTTTCATCAAAAACCTAAATTTCTTTTCGACTGAAGAAAGAAAGACATGGACATCTTGGATGAGATGGGGGTGAGTAAATTATCAGGATAAGTTTATTTAAAAGTGAACTAATGCTTTAAGAGCGGCTGTGCAGCCAAAATTATATACCAGTTATCACTGTAAAGCTGCTTTGACACAAGCTGCATTGTAAAAAGCGTTATATAAATAAAGGTGACTTGACTTGATAATACATGCTGTAGTGTAAATAATATTTTAAATAGTACAAATACATAATATGTACATATTTATTCAAACTCTTGCTCTAATTTGTAATGAAAAATATATTTTTGTAAATCCAAAAAGACCTCACTGTATATTCTGTATTGAATGTGAATGTGATTTTATACACAAATATGCAAATACGGCACCTAAAATGGAGTGTGATGTTTTCCAGATGATGCACTTTCACAGATGTATTACTAGGAACTATTCTCTCACATTCATTATTGAATGTTTGTTATTTTTGCTTTTACTGATGCCATTAGTGCAGTGGTTCCCAAACCTGTTCCTGGAGCCCCAACACGGCACTTTTTGAATGTCTCCTTTGGCCTTGTCCCAAAAATGACACACTTCATGTGCTCTTGACAAGACCAGGGTGTCCCATTTGTCATTGTAGTTTTCAGAATGGTGCTCACGAGTGCCCCTATACTTCTGCTGAACCCGCACTGAGCGCCGCTGCAGACTTCTAGCCGACAGTTAAAAGATGCATTACTTCATGAAAGTGTGGACCACGAGGGCTTTGCTTTTCATTTGGGACAGAGCCTTTGTCTGACACCCATTTCAGGTCTTGGAGTCTCTACTAATGAGCTGATGACCAGAATCAAGTGTGTTTGATTAGGGAAACATACTAAATGTGCAATGCTGGAGAAGCTTCAGAAACAAAACACTTTTATGAAACATATTCATCTTCTCTATTAAGCATAGGAGCAGATATTAGTTAAAGGCACAATATGTAAGATTTTTATATTAACCCTTTGATGCACAAGCTATGAAAACCCCTTCTAATGCGCAACATGGGTCAAAAATGACCCGTATTCATTTCCTATATAATTTCAATAACTGTTGAGTGTTTCTTTGCTGAATCTTTAAAAGAAATGTATTTTATCATTAATTTATTCCAGGTATTCCTTAAATATCTTGTTTTTGATTGACAAAAATCATTATGTTCATTTTTTCTTTCTTACTTTATAAACAAACACAGTTTTTGTTTGTCTACATCAATTTTACACACATGGGTCAAACATGACCCGTATTCATTTTCTATTGTATTTCAGTCAAGACTGAGTGTTTATTTGCTGAATCTTTGAAAGAAATGTATTTTATCATTTATTTATTCCAGGTATTCCTTAAATATCTTGTTTTTGATTTTAACAAATCATTGTGTTTATTTTTTCTTTCTTTTTTTATAAACAAACACAGCTTTTGTATTTCTACATCAATTTTACACACATGGGTCAAAAATGACCCATATAGAAACCTTTGCAAATTTTCACAAGTAGGAACATATTTACTGCAGACAACTATTCATCCACCACACATTTCACCTCTCAACATGGCTGCTTTTGTATATTTGATGGATGAAAGTCATATTATATTTCATATAATAGGTTATATATTATATTTCATAATTTGTATTTTTTGTCATAAACCAATGCTACTGGTCACCTTTTACATCTATCAGTGTTCCTAAAAAGTAACAGTTTTGAACAAGGTTTCTGTCCAACAGTGAAAATATATAATAAGTGTATTTGAATTTGAATATTTGAATATTCTTGTGCTTTTGATTTTCTTTATCTAGAGTGTTAGCGGCTGGTCCTCAACAGAACTGAGGTGGATGATGACATCACTGTAAAAAAAGCTGAAAGTATACTTTTTGCACAATGCAATTTAAATGTGTATGTGCAGGTTGCACATACACAGTTACAGAAATCCGGCGGAAATTATAAAAAGTTACAAAAATCTGTATGCTGATCCTCACGTACGCATACAAAAGTGAAGTATACTTTGGCCTTTAGAAAGGTAATGATACAAAAAAAAAAAATCATTCAAAAAGAAAGGGAAAATTAAAATAAGGATTTGTTTATTGAGAAATAGATGGAATAATGAATGATAAAATTAATTTATTGTAACATATGCGATATAGAAAGTAATAACTCATTCAGGTCACTTTAGACCCATGTTGTATATGTCCAAAACTGTTACTTTTCAGGAACACTGACAGACTTAAAGGGTGACCAATTGCATTGATTTATGACAAAAAATTAAAAATCATGAAATATATAGCCTAATATATTAAATATAATAAGATTTACATCCATCAAATATACAAAAGTAGCCTTGTTAAGATGTGAAATGTGTGGCAGATGAACAGTTGTCTGCAGTAAATATGTTCCTACTTGCAAAAATGTGCAAATCTTAAAGATTTCTATATGGGTCATTTTTGACCCCTGTGTGTAAAATTTATGTAGAAACTGTGTTTGTTTATAAAGTAAAAAAAGAAAAAAATAAACATAATTATTTGTAGAAAATCAAAAACAAGATATTTAAGGAATACCTGGAATAAATAAATGACAAAATACATTTCTTTCAAAGATTCAGCAAATAAACACTCAGTCTTGACTGAAATACCATAGAAAATGAATACGGGTCATTTTTGACCCATGTGTGTAAAATTGATGTAGACATACAAAAACTGTGTTTGTTTATAAAGTAAGAAAGAAAAAATGAACATAATGATTTTTTTACAATCAAAAACAAGATATTTAAGGAATACCTGGAATAAATGAATGATAAAATACATTTCTTTTAAAGATTCAGCAAAGAAACACTCAACCGTTATTGAAATTACATAGGAAATGAATACGGGTCATTTTTGACCCATGTTGCGCATTAGAAGGGTAGTGATACAAAAATGATTTTTATTAAAAAAGTAAGAAAGAAAAAATTAAAATGAGGATTTGTGATGATCAAAAACAAGTTAATTGAGGAATACCTGGAATGCTGAATGATGAAATTAATTTCTTGCAAAGATATAGAAAATAAAAACTCAGCCGGGTCATTTTTGACCCATGTTATGCATCAATTAAAATATCCAAAAACCACTTGCACAGTGTTATATATTTCGTTCAGCTGTGTACTTACATTATCCTAAATTTTTCGAAGAATTTGTAAATTGAGAGAAATTCACAATTTTAAATAGTGCCCGTCCCTCCCTTGTCACTTGTCGCCTGTCAATGACGCGTTATCCATGGTTTCTTTGTGCTGCACAGTAACCATGGCAACAGACGCAGACAGCTGTGTAACGTCTAGCGGCACGCTGTTGTTTCGTTCAAACATTATGGACCATGGTAAGCAAACTATGGGACAAAAGGAGAAATAAAACGAGGATCAATATCGGCGTGGCGTTTCCGACATTGTGAGAGCTTTGCAACAACTTTGACTTGACAGAGCTCGACGCCGTTGCACGTTATTAGACAAGGTAAGCAAATGTAGGCTATGTTATATAGCTCAACACGATGAAATGTTAGAATATCATCAGTATTCTAATGTTGATCTAGCTTACTGTTAAATCTTATACAGCCAACAAACTAATACTTACATAGATAGAATGGCATTACAGCTTTCAACACACTCAAATGCAGTTTAGTAAGATAGTGTAACGTGAGACTAAGTGAAACAACGCTGCATTGCCTCACAATTTTAATGTGTCAAATAAACTGTATGATTAGTATTTCAGCTTTGCGAGTAGTTCGGTAGAATGAAATGTCCTCATTCCTTTATATCCTCTGGGACTCGCGTGTGGCACTGATATCTGTCTTTCTGATTAGCAATCGCGCCCGCGATTCTCGGCCACGCCCTGCTTTATACAGTCATGTAAATAAATAAATAAATAAATAAACATGCATTCACTCATCCATAAACATTATTTCCCCATAAACATTACTAGATCCATAGGAATGACAAGTTCCATGAGTCCACGCCTTTGTTATTTTTTTGTAGAGTTTAGCGACCCCTAGCGGCGAAAAAACATACCGTGCCTTTAACAGCCTCTCTAAAGTTTGTAAAAAAATAAATAAATAAATAAATAAATAAAACCCTTTTCATTATTATTTATGACCAATATTGCAAAATCATCAATCACATTTAATAAAATAAAAATCATTCTCTTTTTATAAAAGTGTTTCTTTATGGAATAATTAAATATTCAATGTTACAATTGAAGGAGTGCAATATGTCAATTTTCATTGATCAATTATGATTAATCCATGTACTGTAAAACCATGTCTTTTATTGTTTTGAATATCAAGTATAAAATATACAGTTTTACACAAGTTGAAGGCACTGTATGGTAACATGTCTGTTAACTTTTTTTTTTTTTTGACTCAACAGTAGATCTCTGAAGGCTCTGACAGCAACCTCTGCGGCTGTTCAGATGAACTACACTCAAAATATTTACAAAAGTACAATTATTTATTTTCACATCCTTCGGAAAGCAGTATTGCCAGATGCTAATGTTGCTGCTTCAAGCCAAGATGCAAGAGGAGTGGCTGTGACCGGTCTTACACCTGGAACAAAAAACAGAAATTTTTATTTTTTTAGTTTTATTGCCTAAATTCATTATAATTCGAACAGGTGAGATGTTCAAAATACATCTTAAATAGTTTCTAGCTCATGGCTCAGTACCTAAAACCATTCGTGGTAAACAATCCTTTCCAGAGCAGGCCGACGCTCAGGCTTCTGCTGCAGAAGAGAGCAGATCAAATGGCAGCAACCTGTGCAGAAAGATGGAGAGACGTCTGATTATTACCGTAAACTTTACATCCACTCTACTGAATCCTTATTCTAAGATCTTCAGGTCAGAAAGCCGACAAATTCCAATACGGCCATCTCCTATGAAGTTTAGCATTAGAATTGAACTTGAAGTAATAAACAAATCACCTTCTGTCAAGCCCGGTTTGTACCAGGTGTTCGTATTGATCCTGTACAGGTCAAAAGTATCTGGAAAGTATCCGCACAGCATTCTGAACAAGAGGATCCCCAGAGTCCAGACCGTCGCCGGCTTTCCATGAAACTCGCCCTTCATCCTGTACTCAGGAGGGCAGTACATGATTGTGCCTGGAGGAAAAAGAGTTTGTCCCATGTGTGAGTCTCTACCCCAGCATGAGTTCACATGAGTTTGGAGAACTAATACACACCACAGAATCTCGTGTAGGCAGATTCTGTCAGGAGATCGCCGCATCCAAAGTCAATGAGTTTGACTTCGAGGTTCTTCAAGTCTATCAGGACGTTCTCTAATTTGATGTCCCCATGGTAAACCCCACGGCGACAGCACGCCTCAGCGGCTAGTGTTGCCCCCCACATGATGAGCCGAGCAAAGTTCTCATCGATGCTGCCGCCGTTGCTTTCCACCAAGCGAGACACATCCATGCTGTGCGAGAGACGCTCGAGGACCATGACGTAGAAGTCCTGCTGGTCCTGCCAGTCCAGCAGCTTGATGATGTCCTTCACTGGATCTTTATTGGCCAGGATTGTCAGAGCGACTTCTTTGGGAAGGGGCTCGGGATGATCAGGCTGGAAGAAAGAAACATTAAATGATGTCAGATGGTTTTAAACAGGGATTTAACTTGAGTTTGTCTATTGAAAAATCACTTATACTCACAATACTGATACATTCCGTGTGTTTTGTCTTTTTGACAAATTTCACTGCCACCTGATGGACAAAACAAAATCAATTAATGTGTGTAGAGGTCGTATCATTGAGTTCTAACAGATCAAGAGCCCTAAAGAGTGAATATATGATACAGGTAGATGGCTTACATTGGATAAAGTGAGATAATTCAGATCAAAAACCATTTGCTAAGTAAAAAAGACATCAAACCTGATGGCCATCTGCCAAACGAGTGCCTTCATAGACAGCACCAAATCCACCTTGCCCCAGCTTACGGCCAATTGCATATCGGCAGCAGATGTTGTCTATTAAAAGATGAACAGAAGAAGATGATGTTTAGTGGTGCTGATCTGCAGATATTGTGAGATTATTGTTGGGGACTGTGTTAGGAAACTCACCCTCAGGTCTCATGTTCACTTCATTACGGTCCAGCGGTTTCGTCAGAGGAGACGTTTCACCTGCTGGAGCGTCGTGAACTTGAGTTTGGAGCTCTTCAAACTCCAGAGGCTCAGCAGCGGGAAGGACTCGGATAACACCGACAGGAGGTTCCTCGAGATCAGTGACCTCTACAGATCTGGAGATGGACTGTAGAGACTTTTGATCTGAAGAGGAGAATATCAGCACAAGAAGTTAGCTAGCAGTCAGTTAACTGGTAAAATACTGATTTACTGGGAACAGCGATGCTTTGATATTAAAGTAAATTACTAATTGTTCACCTATTTATTTTTAAAGTGCAAAAAAGTAGAATTTTATTGATTTTACACATAATTATTATAGAGTGTCTGTTTAAAATCATCCTATAGGGGGCAGAAACGTTCCTGTCACTCATTTAGGCGTAAATTACGAACTTGAAGTGATTTTATAACATAGCTGTGTCATTTACCGTCGGTACTTCTCCTGGGTGTTTCCGTCTCAATATCTTGGTCCTTCATTTCGCCCTGATCTGAGCTCTTGTTTTTGGTGGATTTTTTCTTCCCACTGAAAGAGAGCCACTTAAAGAAGTTGCCCGCTTTCTTTTTCTTCTTTTTCGGACGCGAGTTGGGAATCACGGCTCCCTCTCCCTCAGCAACATCAACAGGCCGATGAGGATGTTGTTCCTCCGCCGTGCTGCTGCTGCTGGGGTTTGGGTCGT